>JAVQJL010015189.1:0-51948 GCA_036024295.1 Nannoperca obscura
TTTAAAAAAAAAACTCCAAAAATTCTATTTTTTTTTTTTTTTTTTATGGGTCCAAAAACAAACCCCCCCCCACCCCCACCCACCCCAACCCCCCCCCCCCCCCCCCCCCCATCATCTCTCAGTGCCAAGCAGCTGTTGGGGAGATGAGGGGGGGAAGTGTTCCAGGAAAACAGAAGTGTGTGTGTGTGTGTGTGGTAGTGATTTATTTACACAAAAGCGGCCGTCCTTGTGCGACGGTGTAACAAAAAAGCAGCTGTGATGATGAAACGTGGATTTTAAGATGCCAACACTCCACAAGTGTGTTCGTATGTGCTCGTGCACTTGTGTGTCAGGTCACATGTGTGTTCTCCCTCAGTCATCTACTCTCCTTCCCCCACAGTGACTAAGTGTAACATGGTGCAGTGCTCCATAGCCACCACTAGAGGCGCCATCGGCTCATAAATGAAACGAGCCGGCTCAGCATGTGGAGACCACAGAGCAGCCATTTTACAATCTGCACACCAGACCCCATTTTATGAATCAGCCGTGATGTCAACATAGCTAAGCCTGATCCCATTGGCCAGAGCAAAGCTGGCACTGTAGCTATTATAGCAGGGGTGCACACACACACACACACACACACACACACACAAACGCATGCTCCCTCACCAGCTCTCAATCTCTCTGAGATACACACACACACACACACACACACACACAGGCACACACTGACCTAGTGACATGGTGCTCGTCTCAGACTAACTGGATTGTGACTCCTTGATGTTATATACCATCCAGATTAGACGTTCAACTGTGCTGTAACATTTGTACTTGTCTGTCTTTGTACAAGTTTGCATGTGCATATTTGTACGTACGCACAGGGCCTTTACTGATATTACAATTCCTGGTAGATCTCTTTATTTCTTTCATTATTATCTTTAGAGGTATTTATTTCTGTGTATGTGTGAACACATGAATAATTGCACATTCTTGTCTTGAAGTGGATTATTTGGGGCCGTTATCCGTCTCCCCGCTTGTGTCTGTGTCCCAAGATGTTTATTTGTAGATGCCTGTCACTTCCTTTCAGTTTCTTCCTAACCTTTCAGCTGTGACTTGCTGTGTTTGTGTTTGTGTGAAGACATTTATGTTGTTTCCTCTCAGATGTTCTGATGGATTTTCCTGCCCTGTGTGTGTGTAAGAGTCGACTTCCTGCTATGGTTTCCTGCTCCCAGCAGGGACTACGGCTGGAGTGTAGGACACACAATAGTATTATTGATTCATAGCAGTGATACACACAGCTGATTGCAGCGATACAACTGGATTGCACTCGTTAGAAGTACAGAGTTAAAACGGATCAAATTGCCCTAATGTTTGAGCCAGACTTTAGACACAAGTGATGGTTGAGTCTGGGAGAGGAGTGTCATAAAGCTGAAGCCGAGTGAAACAATGGACCTTATTGAGGCCACAGTCCACTGACTGACTGACTGTTTTGTGTGTTCGACTGTGTTCTAAATGAATGGCTGAGTGGAGAGAAGAGGAGCTCATTTAGAGGCCTGGACTCATTAACAGACTGGCTGACTGATTGGCCTCTCACCGAGAGACAAAGCCCTGTGTCTGTGTCTGTGTGGAGAATACTTACTGTGTTTTGCTGTTTGAGTGAGACTGTTTTTTGCCAATCTAACAAACTGCAGTTGAATGTGGACAGATTGGGTGGGGGGGGGGGGTTGTCTGTGAGGAAATAAGACCACATACGGAGAGCAATGGATAATAAATGTTAGTAACACTGGTAATTGAGCAGCCAACATTAAGTCATTATTTTACAGTGGTTACAGTAGTTTTAGTCCTGAAAGCCTTGTCTGCTGTAGTAAAACTTAATTTTAGCCTCTGATGTCACTGCATGAGGTCATCACCGGGCAGCTGCTGCTCAGCGCACAGGGCCTGATTTTAATTTGCATTGTTTGTCTGTGTGTTTCAGTCAGAACGCGATAACGCGAGACAGCATACTCTTATTGTACGTGCTGTACCAGCTGGCTGTTTTCCAGACAGTGAGTCTTGTTTCCTGTTAGTGTCTAGTATTTACAAAGATAAGACACCGACAAGGCCATAATAAAAAGAAACTGGGAAACAAAAGTTAGGTAGTAGGTATAGATCCTCCTGTTTCTTGTAGGGTTTTTTAAATACTGGGTGAACAGGAATAGAGACTCATACTAGTTTGTTTTAATACCTGTCCCATTGCTGTTTATGGTAAAGCTCAGACTGGGGATCTAACAGTTGTTTTAATGAAAAATTAATATTCATGATTTACTATTTTGTCTAACATCTCAAGATGCCTCAGCCCTGTACAGTCCCTCAAAACTACTTATTTTGAAACCAATTTTATTTATTTGTAATACAAAGAAAATAAATTAATTACGAATTACATTTGAGAAGCTGTAACCGGAAAATGTTTGTTATACATACCTGTTAGACGAGTAAACAATTCATTATCAGTTTTGTCAATGGCAATTATTTGTTGATCTACTAATGATTTCAACACTAATCACGATGTACAGTACTTGTGCTGCCCTTTCAGAGGAATGTTAAATTGAGTATGAGTGGTTAGATAATACTGTCAGAAACAAGTGAACAACTGTGACACTCGGTGCTCTGCTGACCTTACATCTGGTCAAACCCTCGTTCATCTTTCACTTCTCATCCAGTCCACATTCACCCCCTCACGCCGACACACCCTTAAAGTCACACAACTGACCTTGTCAGAACCAGTTAATGTGAAGAGTTGCTGTCAAGTGTGTACTGTGTACATATTGTCTATGCACGTGTGTAAGCTGATTGGAAGCTTTAAAAGCCTTACAGATAACAAATGTCTGACCATATTTACCAGGCCCACACACACCGGGGACATCTTTCCCCCAGTGTTACAGCCATTTCATAGCAGTTGCATCTTGCCCCAGGCCACTGATACAATAATCCCAACACCCCCATGACACCATACAGTTGAGAGAGTGAAAAAACCAAACGCCGTGCCAAGTCTGTCAGATTTTATAGCCATCACGTAGGCCCTCCATCCATTCTTCTTCTCCGCTTCTCTCTCTATTACAGGACCCACTGATTTCACTGCTGTCCTTCGTATTCACATTGTTTCTATTCAAATCCGGCTGTAGTCATCTAACATTAAGAAAGTTACCAAGAAATGTGAATTCTAACAAAGGTCCCCTCTGTCTTCTGTCCTTCTCTGAATCTTAACCGCCTCTCCAGCCAAAATGGAGCAGGATGGTGGCGAAGAAAAGAAGCAGCAGCAGAAGAAGAAGGTGAAGGAGCTGAAGATAATTGACTCCAAGACTTCACAGAACCTTTGTAAGTCCACAGATTCCCCCTATAGCCATTAAAATGCTCTTTAAATGCATTTAGTGAACATCTTAATTGAAATGGCAACAATACAGTGTGTCCCACTGAATCTTTATTGTAGTTAATTACGTGCCGTTAATTGTTTGCTCACACAGCCATTTTCCTGGGATCGTTCCGACTTCCTTATGAAGACATCAAGAACGCCATCCTGGAGGTTAATGAGAAGATCCTCACAGAGTCCATGGCTCAGGTACAGAGCTCAGATCCGCTCCAGCGTTGCTAAATAAGGTTCTGCGTATGCATCCATTCATGTATGTTCTGACAGCATAGCGTGCCGTTGCTTTTATTTGTCTCCATGGTGCTTTAAGTTTCACGTGTATTTGGCTGTTTGTAAAATCATGAGTCAATGAACAGGAGAAAAGTATTCTGAGCTCATTGTATGCTCCGCCTTGTTGACGTGTCCTTTAGTGGGACATTTTATTTATTTAACCTTTATTTAATCAGCCAAAACGTGTGTATAATAAGGTGCGAACGTAAGTTACATAAGAACACACAATCTTCAAGATTCTTCACTAATTAAATCTTCAGGGTTACTGCTCATTAGCTGAACGCTGATCAACCTTTAAAGTAGAAAAATCCATAGAAGAATTGTCTGTCTTTGTGTGTTGTGCTCCCATGTCTTGCCTCAAGGAGTGGTTTGGGACCCATGTAAGTGGCACAAACACAAGTGTCTCTAGATTCTGTTAGTTTATGTATATTTTCCTCTAATTGCTGCGTAGAACTTGATCAAACAACTGCCAGCACCAGAGCAGCTGAGTGTCCTGAGAGAGATGAAGGATGAATATGATGACATGGCTGAGTCCGAGCAGTTTGGAGTAGTGGTGAGGAACTGCACACACACACACACACACAAATGAAAACACACACAAATTAGACAATTCTTTTTTGAATAATCAGTATAGTTTGAATTCCCAGCTGACTTGGACATGACTAACCACAAACATAGCAGAAAAATCAGTGTAATAAAGGCATAAAGAATGTTGGAATACTGAGTCATACACTGTCAATATATTAGATGCAGAACATCCTTAAGCTGTTAAACACAGACTGCTTTGTCCAACTGTGGAAGATGTAATGGATGAAATCCCCTTCACTCACACACAATTGCACACACACACACACACACACACACACACACACACAGTCTATGTGACAACAAATGTGCTAGGAATGGGTCTCAAATCCCCCCACCCTCTTGTCTCTCTCTAGATGTCCAGCGTGAAGCGCCTGATGCCACGAGTGCAGGCCATCCTGTTCAAGCTGCAGTTTGAGGAGCAGCTGAACAACATCAAGCCGGATGTGGTGTCTGTGACGGCAGCCTGCGAGGAGCTCAGGCAAAGCCAGACCTTCTCCAAGCTGCTAGAGATCATTCTCCTTGTCGGGAACTATATGAATTCTGGATCACGCAATGGAAAGGCATTCGGCTTCTCCTTATCATACCTGTGCAAGGTAAAAAGAGGTGTAGACATAGTGTACACACACACACACACACACACACACACACACACTCTCTCTCACACACACACACACACACAATACAAACTGAATGAATGCATCAGCTTTGTCGTCTGTGGCTTCACTTATTTTCAACAATGAGTTCAGTACCCAAGAAATACAAAAATTGAATCCGTTCCTGTGCCATATTTTTCCATTTTATAAAGTTACATTACATTTGCATGATGAAGGGGGGCTACATAAAAACACATGTACAGAATTACCCCTATGCCTTTTCAATATTTGCTTTAGGTGTGTAGTATAAGTGACACAGACATAAACATGTACAGAAGGCCCCATAAATCCTTGATCAGTACAATAAAGCTTCACAAAGTTAGTGTGATGTCTGTATTAATTTTATTGTAAGCTATATTTTTATCAGATTTTATTATGTGGAGAAATGGAGGCACGGACAAAAGTGCATAAATGTTTTACTTGCACATTGATTTACTAATATCTGTAAACAGAAAAGTTCAAAACATTGACAGCACATGCAGACATTAAAATTACCTTTTTAAAATCCTTTCTTTCAATCAGCTGCGTGACACCAAATCAGCTGATCTGAAGCAGACGCTGCTCCATTTCCTCGCTGATGTGTGCCAGGATGAGTATCCCGAAATCATGAGCTTTTCAGACGAGCTCATCCATGTGGAAAAAGCCAGCAGAGGTACATGTTTAAGTTTAACTGATATCTATACATCTCCATCCCTACATTGTACATATTGTACATCTGTAACCCATGGTTACAGATTACATTCATCTCACTGATGCAGAGTGCTCTCATTGTTATGGTCATAAGAAAAGAAAAAAAAGAACAGTCCATTACAAAATACGTATGTAGGTGCTCTGCATCGTTAATGTTTCCCTTGTGTCCCCTGCAGTTTCTGCAGAGACAATTCAGAAGAACCTTGAAATGATGGGTCGTCAGATCAAGAACCTGCAAAAAGAACTGGAAACCTTCCCTCCTCCACAAAGTGACAAGGACCTGTTTGTGGAGAAGATGTCCATATCCTCTTTATTCAGTTACATATACTTAAAAATAAGGATTCAGCATTTTCTCAAAACACAATTCAAAACTTTTCATCATTAATGATCATATTCATGTATTGATAAAATACAGAAGTGTTGTTTCTGTATTCCTTAACATCGCGTCTCCACAGTTTTGTGGCTGTCGCCCAAGAACAGTATGAGAAGCTGGATCTGCTGCATAAGAACATGGAGAAGCAGTATGCCGACCTGGGAGAGTACTTTGTCTTTGACCCTAGAAAAATCTCCGTAGAGGAATTCTTTGGCGACCTCAACACCTTTAAAAACATGTTTCAGGTGTGTTTTTGTGCGTGTGAATGAACTCAAGTCTGATGTGTTTCAAAAGGGCTCGGGCGGGGTTTTCAGTTTTTACTGACCAGCCTCGGTGGAGTCGAAAAGAATAAAGTAGATGAAAGAGGCACTTGATGATACAGAAATGTCAAACCAGGACAAGAGAAATGGCTGCACACCTGTTTGTATTGACATAATAATGAATGAGAGTCACATTATATTATCACTGTAAATGTGCCCTTTGGAAGGTAACTTGTTTTACCAGTTATTGTGGACAACCGCCATCCACTGGTTTTGAAGTTGCATGCACAGACATCCATCAGATCCATCACACATCTGTCTTCTTGAGTTTTGATTTAGGAATCCCTTTCTTTTCACTCCAAGTTATCCACACCAAACACTCAAACTTAGTTTGCATACATGCGCCGTCTTGATATTTCTTTCCTCTCTCCTTCTTCGCTCACCAGCAAGCAGTGAAGGAGAATCAGAAGAGGAAGGAGGCTGAAGAGAAGATCAAAAAGGCCAAGCTGGCGAGGGAGAAGGCAGAGAAGGAGAAGGAGGAGAAACTCAAGAGAAACCAGCTCCTTGACATCAACGCAGGTCACAATTGCTGGACTATATATCTGTTTGCCTGTGTGTTGGTGAAAGAGAGAGAAACACTCCTCGTCTCTCAGTTTGTATTTCCCTCAGATTCCAGTTGGGGGCAGTCAGAGTCCACACTTCTGCTGAATACTTGTGTGTGTGTGTGTGTGTGTGTGTGTGTGTCTTTGTGTTTTTGTGTGAAAGATCGACCCATTAGTATTTATAGACCTTAGTTAATCTAATGTTGATGACCCTGTGTTTTGAAGTAAGCAAGTAACAAAAGCTCCACAGAAAGTGAGGACAAGCAGGATGTGGACAAGGAGCCGCTCGACCTCTTTTCACTCATCTGGTGAACGGGGGATTTGCTTCCATAAAAGAGATAACTGTCTAAATCTCTTTATCACCAAAAACATGTTTCCACTCTTCTATGAGAGGCTGTTATACTTCTGTAAAATGCTAAATACATATTGTCCTGTGTAACACACACACACACACACACACACACTCTTACTTCTTCATTCTCGTATACACACTTAAATCCTGCCTTGCAGACGCACATTTATGCACAGACACTTTTTCCCCTTCTCTCAGTCTGTGACCTAGTTTTTCAGTACATTCCTCCTCTCTCTGGCTCCAGTCGGGTTCTCCTGGGACTCTACAGTTTCACAGTCAAAATGTGTTACAGCCTCAGTGCACTCTGTGTATATGTGTATGTATGTGTTACAAAATGTTTCTGTTTTGCTTTAGCCTTGCTTTGGCCCTAAGTGTTTCTGTGTGTTTCTGTGTGTGTGTGTGTGTGTGTGTGTTTTGTAAACCTCTTTTACAAAAAGGCTTTCTGGCCTCTCTCCTAGTGCTCCACGTTCCAGCTGGCTTCTCCTCTCTTTCTTGCTCTTGTTCCATCACTCCCTCTATTTTCCCTTTCCTCCCCCTGTGTCTGCCATTCATTTAAAGGGCACTTTAACACACACAGAAAGCACTGAGGCTCTATTTGGGATATTTTCTCTCCATGTTAAAAGTATAGAGCAGACTTTTCGTGGTAGAAAGTAAGATGGTCAAATTTCACATTCACCCTCTAGAGATGTGCGAATGGAACATAATGGTGCTCCAAAGATTTGTGTGTGTGTGTGGGCACACGTGTGTTTGTGCATTAGTGGGCTTGAGATTATTTACATACAGGTGGCATATTTGACTACCCCTGTAGCCCGGAGTCATTCAATACCCCCCTATTTAAATTCAACCACACACAAATTTGACATACACACCTGGTCTTTGTTCTGTATTTGTTTTTAAGCCTCATACTGGATGGCTATTACACAAAGGTTAAATTCAGCAGCTACAGTTTCGCACGCTCACAAGTTTCTTGTTCCTTTTTTCTCCCACCCATGCGCTCACATACCCTTACTATCTTTGAAGGTTTCTCTTTCTCACTCTCTTTCTTTGTAAACATGATATCCCAGTTGTTGGTTAAACCCTGGAAGGTCAGCGTGTGTGTTTGCGGTTCGTGGCCTTGTCATTCCTACATGAGTCAGAGAGACAGGCAGACTCAGTGGAGCGTCACTTTGCTCATGTGCTAAGAATGTGATGGTTGTTATTATGAGAACAGATTTTTCTGAGATTTGATTACTTACTTTGGTTATAAATTATTACTATTTCTTTTAATAATCTAATCATTACGTGCTTTATTTGGCTCTTATGAAACATGGATGTTCAGGATTCAGGGCACCAGACTGACAGAGTACTTGGATGCTGCACCCAAAAGTCCACATTCACCACCTGTGCTTTATCTGATAAGTACTGTCTGCTAATGTGATGAAAAACCCTTGCCTGACTGTCATAGAGTCATCTTTGGTCAAATGCCAGACCACTTGGAAACTGACTTGTTCTTATTTCTACAGCTAGGTGTCAGTACTGTCCGCAAAAGATTCTGTGAGGCCATGTGCTTTTTTTTTTTTTATGTATGAGACAAAGGGCATGTGCAGGTGTGGTTTACACACCCACACTGGTGCTGGTATGGGAACTGCCACTAGGTGTGCTCGTGCTCTACACAGAGAGCAAGTGAAAGAATTAGTGGAAGGAGAGCAGGGCAGCAGATGCTCTCTTGGGGATTAGACTAGTTTTGTTGTCTCTTAGAAAAGGGGGAAGAGGAGGAGAGGAGAAAAGCATAGGGTAAGACGGTGGGTGAGATGGGATAAGCCTGGGTAGCGTGATGTCTCAGTCCAGGCAGCTGTGAAAGAGGGGCACGATCATGGCACTCTCTTCTTTATTTCCCTTTCCTCTGTCTTTCTTTCTGTTTGTTGTTACTCCTCTCTTCTCTGTTATTCCTTCCATTCATGTCCTCATCTGTTAATGTGTGAACATCCACTGGGGGTGCCATTGCTCCACACAAGATCCTCCCTGTGTGTGTGTAAATAGGGTGTGCAAATAGAGAGTGTGTGTGTGTGTGTGTGTGTGTCTGCGTGTTCATCCAATGTAGATCAGATCCAAAGGGACATCTTTAAGAGCTCATGATCTAATGCTATAACACTAATTAATCCGTCTTATGTTCTTACATGCTTCAGGCAGTACCTTGCTGTTTGTATCATGCACTGTTGTCTCTGTGGAGTGTGTGTGCATGCTTGTGCTGCTCCCAGTCCATGCCATTTGTTTTTGAGGCCATTTCCATATTGATTGTGAATAACACCACCATCACCCAGATATCTATTCCACAGAAAAACTATGTGCATTAACGAGAGCACATGATTATCAACAAGTGATTGAGTCCAACAAGTGTGCTTTCCCCTGTCATTAAGATTGTAAAGCTTCCCTTTGATAAGGAAGACTCGTATATGGCTTTATCAAATAGTGTCGCTGTAGGCCACACTCACACAAAAACACTATAGAGCAGTATGTATAATGCTATTCAGTGCACTGGCCCCAGGACATTCTAGTTTTAGCTGAGTTCAGTCGGTCAACAGTAAGCCTGTTTTTATACACAGCCAGGTCATTGTTTGGCTCCTCTGTTGCCTCCAGTACATATTCACAGATAGGTTTGTGTGTCTGCGTGCTTCCACCAGTGGTTTAAGCCAACCATGTGATTAGTGTGTGTGGAAATGTGCCAGATGTGTTTCCCCCGGAAGGAGAAGAGCATGGCCTACATCATTCTGAACTGTGTGTGCAGTTCCAGGACGTGGACATTGAGGGGTGTACGTGAGCTGTGGAAGGGCTGAGAAGTGTGTGAGAGAGACTTTCTCTGACGTGATAGGCGAGACCACAGGCCATCTGCTTCATGGCTTACTGCAGGATTAAATAGTGTGTGTGCGCGTGCGCACGTGTTTGGGGGGGTTGGGGAGGTGAAGACATAAACCTTTAACCCCCACCCCAACCTCACTGCCCCTTTTTCCAGACCCCTCTGTCTCTATTCAGGTTCAAATAGAAATAATTAAAACCATCTGCCTGAGCGCTGAGCTGTGCCACTGAATCCACTCACACACTTGCACACACAGCAGCACTGCCATGCCCCCCCTTTGTTTGGCCCCCCTTCCCTGATTTAAGGCCACCACGCACTGAGTCTGTGCAGACGATGTGGATGTAAACAAACGAGACCATAACAAACTGTACCTGTACAGAGACAAGGTTTCTTTTCCATCAGTACCCTTTTAACTGTAAGCCACAATTACTGTTTGGTGTCAGTGGGTGTGTCTTTCCTATAAGGCAGTTTGTGTTTTTATGGAGGTTATTTCCCTGAAAGTGCAGTGTGTAGCCCCTAGCAGGGACAGTAGCTGAACTAGGTCACTGCCTATCTAGGTTAATGTAGCTAATTTGCTAACGTGGCCGGTAAACAGCCCCCCTGCACACGTGTGTGTTGGCGTGTTTGAGAGAAACGGCGATAGGTAGAAGGTTTAGAAAAACCACTAATCACTCCCCTGTTGTTAGGAAAGAAAATAACTGTATATGTCAGCGTTGTATTGATTTAAATAACATGGTTGTAATTGAGTGGTGTGTGCCTGTAACATAAATAAGTTCAAATGTGACTCCACATGTTGATTACATCCAGCGTTTGTTGATGCCTTGCTGATATCATGTTTTGATGCTGTGTTTACAGAGGGCGATGAAACTGGTATCATGGATGGCCTGTTGGAGGCGCTGCAGTCCGGCGCTGCTTTCAGGAGAAAGAGAGGACCCCGGCAAGCAGGTACTCAAACACCAGCAGAGCTGTAAATCTTCCCAAAACATACAGATGTTTCAGTGCATCATGTCTTGATTTACAGATTTCCGTTTCCTTTCACAAACGTTTGTGGTGGGCATACTATACAGAAACACGTGTAGCATATGAGACTCATTTGTTCCATCTCCCTCTTCCTCTCTGTCTCAGTGTGTCTGTCAACACACAACATCAGATTGGTTTGTGCTCCCCTGTTCCATCTGTTAGCATGGCTCAGAGGCTGTGGTGGTGTTCTCTGCCATGGTTACAGGGGGGCAACGCCAATTCAACCAATGTCTGGCACAACAACAGAAGAAGAGGGAGGGTGTGGGCAGCAGGATACTTAGGAGAGGAACAACTGGTGAGGGTGTGGTTGTGGAATAGGAAAACATATGAGGAATATGAATGTAGAGCTAAGGAGGACAAACCAGAGCGTGGGTAGAAAGTTTAAAGAAGTTGGGATCAGGGAGTGGGCAATAGGCAAAACATGTTACTACTGAAGAGGCAAAGTTTCAGTGTTTACCTTCATTCTGAGTTTAAGACGTGTTCATATGAGGAGGATTTTGGGACATTACAACTAGTTGGGAAGCCAATCGTACAATAATACACCGAGAACTGAAGTAATAGACACCCCAGCTCACTGTAAATGTGTACATGAAATTCTATCGTATAATCTATACTGTCTAAATCATTCATACTGTTTTTGTCATTACTGGGTCAGCCAGAAGTCCCGTATGTGTGGAACATAATACTCCTGAGCAGCATAACTCCAGCCTGTATTGATTTTCATTCAGGGCTTGTTGTTCAGTCTGTAAGCTCATAGAGACAAACCTTTAAACTGGTTAGCTACTTACTCTGCTGTCTGTCCCACTGCCCAATCCAGTTACATTCACTTATTGGAGTCTAAAGTGTTTTTCTCTCTCCATGTTGTTTTCTGTTTTTAAACGTGTACATGCAGAACATTTTGTGGATAATATGGCCCAGTAAGCAAATGAAAATGAAAATGAGGCAATGTGAGCTGTTGGATAGTAACTTTGTAACACGATACCTGGTTGTAGAAACCTCGTGTGTAACCACGTGAGTGTCCAGTGTCCATTAACTGAGAGAGAGAGAGCGAGTGTGTGTGTGCATTTGTTCACATGCACTCGTGTGGGTTGAGTATTCACACATAAGAGAAGCATGGGAAGAGTGTGTGCAACCCAATACCTCTCTCAATAGAAGCCAGATGTGAAGCGGTGCTCCAGAGTGGATTTGCCCAGAGCAGTCTTTCCTGCTTCTGTCTTTTTTACTTTCTGTCTTTCTTTCTTTCTTTCTTTCTTGTCTCTTTGTCTTTCATATGACTTCTTTCTGTCTTTGTGTCAGTCACTAAAAACATTCATTAAGCCTGTTAGCTCCAATTGCGCATAGCGATTAAACGGGTTGTGACACGTGGTCCTCAGTAGTCCACCAAGAAAATCTCTATGTGCAGTAAACTTTCTTCCTAATCACAAACAGCTCAGGCACATCAGCACTAGACAGACTGAGACGACAGTGAAAGGAGGAAATGAAGGGAGAAGCTGGAGCGGGAAAGGAGCACTGTATGGGGGGAAAAAGGGGGCCCACTTGAGGGCTCAGTCACTCATGGTACGGTTTGGCCACCTCACACTCCTAACAGGAAATACCTTAACATGTGTGTTTGAGAGAGAAAAAGAGAGAGAGAGAGAGAGAGCGCCTTCCTTCCTAAATACAGTTGTCTGTGGTAGGAAAGAGAAGGAAAATATACGAGTCTGTATGTATCCCGTCTCTGCTCAGTGCCTCCTCCCTGTCCCCCCCCCCCCACACACACCTTCCATGTCTTGTCTTTGTCTTTGCCATAGTTCAGGGTTTTTCCATGGCTGATCTGGAGAGTGTGAAGCCTTACTGTGGTTCAAAGGCTGCTCTTCACTCACACAATAGTGTGTCTTTATTCTTGTGCGTGTGCACATTTGCCTGGTTGGTTGAGTCAGAGGTCTTAATTTAGTGGAGCTGAAGTAGGAGGAGGCACATCGGGACTCTGGCGCAACTGGGGCCACAGGCAGCCTGTATCAGCAGGCTGAAAACACTCCTATATCCAGCTCATGTATGCATGGAGTGTAATTTTAGTGAATCCTCCATAATGTGTTATACATCTATATAATGTGCTGCAATACAGGGCAGAGAAATGGATAAATCTATATAATAACACAATATCAAAGAAACCACAGCTGTAATGTCAAAATGTGATTCAATGATGGAAAAGATTGCTGCTGTGTCTGAATAGAAGCTGTAAGCCATAATTTTGGTGAGATCTCTCACTCCCTCACTGATGGTGAGATATATAAAAATCATCTCACCTCGTTTTAATCACTTGTTCATGCGGTCAAAATACAATTGATTTGAACTCTGGTTTTCTAGGTCAGATGTCACGTAACGAGTCTGCAAACACAAAACAAAAGTTCATCCCCTTGAATGATCTATAAATAAGCTGAGGGGTGGAGGAGGTTCATGGTTTCTCTTATGAGGAATGTAAGCATTGGTTCTAGCTGCCTGATATCCCAACACAATCACCTTCATGGATTAAAAACAGGTGCTTAGGCAAATTAGGTCTGCGTTTAAAGCCACGTCCCCCGAGTTCACACAAATGTGAAAACAAATATACCCGTCTCCTGGTCAAATCACCAGTGGAGTTTATACTCTATGTCCATACTGTAAGTAATACACAGCGAGTTACCTTTCACTGTTTTTGTCAGCCCTCTAACTCCCCTCAAGTGATAACAAACATATTCCTCTCAGTTCCAGAAATGTCAAAATGTGCATAAACTCGTTTCGAACAGGTTGTGCTACATAATCCAGTGCCCGGCGTTATCACTCAGACTTTCTGCTCTATTTTTGATCTGGTGGAAGAACAGTACCTTTTCTCATTCTGAGTTTGACAGTCTCTAACCTTGACTCTCTTTGTACTGTGTAAATAATCAAGAAGATGCAGTACAAATAAGGTAAATCTGTCTTCTGTCTGTGTTCTAACTGACCGATCTGTCTGTTTACTAATCAAATGTTTGATAAAGTATTTTATCAAACATTTTATCAGAGCTCCGGGTCCTGTGTGACATCATACAATGAAAAATATCCCACCAATCTACCATCAGCGTTTGAAATCTACCAACTTTTAATGACCCCCATATCTACAGTATGTTATAACAGTGCTCACTCTCTGCCAATACTCGTACTTTTATTAATTTATTTGTTTCATTTGTAGCTAGTGGTCATTGTGCATGTAGCTTCATTAGGTTAAGTGTGTCTCTCCTTCCCCTCACAGCTGTGGCGACTGCAAACGTCCCCAGCCTGGTGCTAAAGGACTCCTGTGGGCCTATTGAGTGTGTCGTCATGCTCATTGTGTCACAGCAGTGTGACTGAATGGAAAGCCACGAGGCTCCGGAGGCTATATACCCCCTCACCTTTGACCTGTACCTCAGCTCACTGTGTGTGTGTGTGTGTTTGTGCTGGTTGTGAAGAACGAGCAGACTGCATGGCATATCCTCAGCTGTCTACCCTGTCTGTCTGCCCCCCCCCTCGCCCCCTTTATACGCATACAGACAAAACACACACCAGATGCTTGCATGCCAATACAAAGACACACATGGATGTTTGCATACCAATACATACTCCCAAACAGGCACGTTACGTTCCAGAGGACTGATCAACAGCCTTGCATACTTTTTATTTGTTTTTTTTCCTGGCTGCCTGGTTTTAATAATTATGGTCTGTCTATGTCCTCTGTATAAATACAGACTGGGTCAGCTTGGCTACATTTGGCTAATTTGTGTGTGTGTACGTGTTTAAATTAATTTATGGGCACTCGCGTGTAGAGGAATGACGTGTCTAAACACTCACTATACACCCATCTGCCTGGTCATGACCCTTTCCAGAGCAACCAATCGCAGTAGCAACAAGTTGACAAAAGCTCCAATCACAACAGGAAGACGGTGATAAAGGGGATAGCGACAATGGAGGCACACGCTGGCTCTGCAGACGCTCTGCTCCCACAAAAGAAGACCCCTGCAAAGATCTGTGCTTTCACAGATGTTCACACACACGGGAGAGATAATTCAGACCAATCGGAGAGCGCTCATCCATCAAGCCACGGCTGAAGCCGTGGTGATGTCACATGCATGCTTAACACCCACTGAGACAATACAGGCCTGCAAGCAGCACATATGCCCCGGTTGAGCTACATGACGTCACTCTTTCCCACAGTCCTCTAGTGCAGAGCAGCAGTGTGATACGCAGCGCGGCCTGAAGAGGGCGATGTCAGTCTCCCCTAAGTTGTAGACACGGATGGAGGTCCAGCCTACATCTGCAGATACTCCCTCATGCCGGTCATGGCACCGTTACCACAGTGTCACGTGACGGAGGTTTTGCTGCAGCTGCAGTAATACAAGACAACAAACTAAGAGCATGATGACGGCTGCTTCCCTGTCAGAACTGTATTCTGACATGCAGATATCATGCTCAATGGGTTGCAGGGTCATAATATGTGATGAGAGAAGAGGTGGGTGTTCTTGACAAAAGCCGTTGAGCTCTGTTTCTGTAATTTCCCCTCGAGAGCAGCGCACACACATACTGTACAACAAAGAGATCTTTCCCTCATTAGGAACTCATTATTGAGTCTCCTGGAGTGTAATGTGTTACAGATGATCTTTTCACTACACTCTTTGTGGCACTGATCACCCCTTAGTGTGCAACACACTCATTCACTCTCACTCCCACCAGTAAACGGATCTAAAACTTTTGTTGTGAGTCCCGACTGCTGCACACACCAGGCCTCATGCCAAGCGCATGGATCATTTCGTCAACATCACTAGTTTCTGGATACGACACACATGCTGAGAAGTTCCTATGTTTGCAGTGCCACGTGTTAAAGGGCTACTTTAACTAAACAGCTACTAAATCCAAGATTCAGACACCGAGATATCTTGACTTTTAGTCCCGAGTTTTGGTCAAGTTTGAAAAAGACTGGACATGGCTATAATCTCAGGCTCCTTCCAGACCCACATGAGACATTTGACAACAGTTTAACACCTGAAAGCTACGAGCAGTCTGGTGATATTCTGTATTTTTCTTATTTGTCCCCAACAAATGCACTTTTTAATCCTATATGAATAACGTTTTCTAAACTATTTTGCTGTTTGTAAGAAAAGAATGAACAATCAGACCTGAGAGTCAAAGACAAGCTGGGCAGGTTTTGAGAAATGGACTTACACACTGATTTTGGTCTTTTCATGGGATTTGTTTACAATAATAATAATAATAATAATACAATATAGAAAACTGCCAGCCTCAACCTTTTGAGCCATTTTATATTGTTTTGTGTGTTTTCTACGTAATGTGACATCTGAAACGAAGGTGAAACAGGTGATGCGTTTGCTCCTGAGGCTGTTTGTTTGTGTGTTTGAACTACATTTACATAGTGCCTGAGAATGTTCCCCTCATTACTTTATCCAGCAGGTTTCTGTCTGAATTGATCATTTTCCCATGCTGCCTCCAATGCAACAACCCTCTGAATCCTGCCTCTTCTTATCCCCCTCTCCCTTCCTCCTCTCTGTCTTCTCTCTCAAGAGGGAGTGGAGGAGGATGAGAGAGGAGAAGAGCCGGGTTGACAGGCCTTTGAAGAGCTTTCCTCTGCGGGTTGAATTCTTTCGGGACGAGCTCGACACACACACACACACACTCTTTCTCAGTTTTTGGGTCATTTGCATAATATCTCATTAGTTTGTTCATGAGTAAGGGAGAGGTTTTGGAAAGGGACAAAAATAGATATGGAGGACGAATGTGAGAGTAGACTGAGAAAGTGTTCTGCATGTGTTTATAAGAGATGAAGAGCGCTCTGTTTCTTTCTCAGAGGAAAGTATCTGAGGTGATCATTTGACAGTCGGTCCAGGTAAGGCTCACATATAAAGAAGACTCTGAATCTCTAAACCCTCTTTCTCCCCAGATTCAATTGATTCTTTGTCACAGCTGGTTCTGAAGACCTGCTCGGTAACTTGTGTTTCTGTGTGTTGCTCCGTCAGAACCATGTGTCCAATCTTTGGTTGGTTGTTTGTGTTTCCATGGTTCATTTGCATGTGTGGTTCTATTGGGTGCATCATGACCATCTTTTTTTACTCCCAGGAACACATTAACGTGTGTGTTTTATGATAACAAATGCTACTGATGTTACCCTTTTTTTATTCCCAGCCGTTTTTTGCTTGAGGACTTTAGAGTTATGAACATACACGAGGTGTAAAGTAACAGAAAACACACAAATTCAATCTCCCACTGACCTATATTATTCAAAATGGCTGCAGCTGCACAGCTGTCTTCCCATGCAGGAGAATGAACAGTGGTAAAGGATAGAAGAGGGAGGGGGAGATAAAGGCAAGGCTGCTGTGTGTGTGTGTGTGGGGGGGGAATAACCGAGTAAGCAGGTAGAAGAATAAAAACGACAGCATCCTCGAGCCACAATCTGTCACACTTGCTCTGTTTCTCGGTCCGTCCTTATGTATCTCTCATCTTTCCTCGCTGCACCCACGATTTGTCTGCGATCTATTTTACTACTTGCTTCTGCCGTTCCTTACATTCCTCCTCTCACTCAGTCTCTCCATCCACGTCCGTCTCATTTTTATTCATCCCTGCCTCTAATCTTCCCACAGCATGAATCATCCTGCTCTCCACGGCGTCTCACCCTCCGTCTTAACCCTTCCTTCCTTCCCTCCTTGCTTCTTTACACCCCCGCCATCTCCATTCCTTCATCTCGTCAGTCCCACTTCCTCTTCCTCTGAACATCTCTTTATACCCCCTTTTTCCACTTTGTCGGGATCAAGTTGAGTCTAATCTGACATTAGCAGTGAGTTGGTCCAGATGTCACACTAATCCACACACATACACAGCCACACCATTAAGCCATTTGTGTGTCATGGTAATGCCCGTGTGTGTGTGTACGTTGGAAAGACAGGGAGCATCCATTTTGTGTTTTATCATTCAAAACACAAGCCCATGATGTTCTTGGAGGCACGTACTTACTAACTGACCCTGTTGTCTTGATTCATTTGCAGTGAACAATGTTAAGTATCTGGCGGCTGATGTGTTGTGTGGCCAACTGACGTCTTCTGTCTCTTTTGCACATACATCATATGTTACACGGCATGCGCCAACATATCTGCATGGACTGGTTATGCTGTAAACACGACATCTGGCTTATTATGGTTTCTCTCTCTCACTCTGCGTCTTTCTCTTTCTCAGCCAACCACAGACGAGCTGGTCATGCAGTGACCAACATCCTGGCCAAAGAGCTGATGCAGGAAGACAAGCCGTCATCCAGCAAAGTGCCGGCTAAGAAGAAAAAGTCAGAGGAGAAGGAGGAGTCTACACCAGAAGGGTCATTGGAGGATTTACTGGAGGCTGCTACCGCCCGGTCCCATTAGGCTCCCGATCAGGAAGTTTCTTACTCACCGAGTCGGTGATATCCAAACACAGGTATATTTCATAGCCATTCCAGGGGCCAATGTCAATCTGAGATTAGTTTACTGAAAGAAAGGCCCCACTTCCATGACCTTTGTCTTAACAGAACCTTCATCATTAGTTGATAGCGTTGTCATAGTCTTCTGGGACGGCGGGGGTGGGGCTCACCTCAGCCACGACCCCTGGATGTTCCTCATCAACCATTGGATCTTTGCCAATGTCACAAAGGTTTCACTGCTTTGTTCACAACGTGCACATATCTGTTCAAGTATTTTTGTCTGTTTCTGTTTTTCTGTATTTCCACATCACTTGATTCACTCGTCATCCATCATCTTGAGCAATTCCAAAGACTTACTCAGGAGGGATCCACACTTCTTTTTGCGGTTATTTTGAAATCCCACTTTAGACCAGAACCTGGAATGTGGCACATCCTGCCATGACCACTTTGTGCTTTTTCACATAGTTTTTTGTAACCTATGAAACATATTGCTTTGTAATTGTCTGACATACTGTATGTTACTGTTTGTAAATGTTTATCATTTTGCTGTATTTTTGAAAAAAGTGCCAACCAATAGAAATCTAGTCTTTTCATTTCACTCCCAGGTTTTGGCTAATCACAGTCTTCATTGGGCTGGTTTGTGGACCAGTCCCACATCACCTGGGTGTTTCAGTGTGTGTGTTGTTCTTTTACTGAGAAGGGATTTATTTCACTGCTGTGCATCAATAAGTTAGATTTCACTTAAAAATGGGGATAATTTACCTACACTTTTTCTAAGCTACGTCACCACACGTGCCCACCGCAGTTATATGATGAAAACATGAACATTCCCATAAACCCCAGAAGGAAGCAGAAGACGTTCTTCCACAGTCACTTAAACCAAAAAAAAACATTGCTTTTAAAAAGGGTGTTTCCATACAAAACTTAGCCAGAGCAGTTTACATGCGTGTGTATTTGTGTGTATGGGAATATCTGAGTGTGTGAAGTAAGCCGCCTATATTTAGTGTGCACACTCAACTTGTGTGTGTGTGTGTGTCGCCATCTGTAATTACTGTATGATACCAAGCATGCTGTCATAAATGCTAGGTTTCATAAACAGTCTGTGGTCTTTCTGCTGAAGATATAGCACACTGGAAAACTGCCCAAAAACTGCTGAGATAAGTAGATATGTGTTCAGTCTGTCTGTCTCTGTGTGTGTGTGTGTGTGTACACGAGTGCTGTTCACCCACTTCCTCTCCCACTCAACTGCAGCAATAGTTGCTGAATGTCTGGCCTTGCTCTTATTTGTATTCAGTAGCCATCAGCATACATGTTGCCATGACGTTGTGCTGTGATGTCAGCTGCTCCACGCAATATTTATTCTCTATGCAAACACGTCACTGTAGCCAGTCTCAGGACGCAAGAACTACTAGGTGGACTTCATCAACCCGCTGATTCAAGATCAGTGCATCATTTTGCTGGTGCATGTTTCTATTTTTACTCTGCAACACCAGCGTTGATAATGACGTCTTCCATAAACATGTTAATGTTTTTGGACATGGAGGATCTCGCACTTAAGCAACATAAAAAGAAATACGGTTCTTCGAGTACAGTAGCTGTTCAAACCTTTGTTCTAATCAAGTACTGGTGCTTCATTTTAATCCAGAAAACAGAATAATTGTGTGCAAAGCACAAAATAAATCGTAGCTGCATTTAAACCAGAGACGCGACTGCCAGGTGATTGTGTGTACCCGATACTAAAACTGTTCAATGTAAAGGGCAGAGAGGTTTCAAAAAATGCAAAGGATATCAGAACACCACTGGAATATTTGTTTTCTAATTCGAGTCATTCCTTTTTTTTTCATACATTTTTTTAAAGACATTGTTTTCTATGTGAATTTTTACGCTTGATTATTTTTAATGTATTTGAATGAAGACAAGTTTTTTGTTTGTTTTTTTTCTCAGAGATTGCTCTATGTATACAGAATATAATGCACATAGTCATTCTGTTTGCTACACAGAACTATTAAAAAATGTCTTAAGTAATTTAATGTTGCAACTGACTCATTCTTTGGTCATGTCAACACGCTGAAGGTGTTGTGTTGATGTGCTTCAATGTCAGCATGTTTGTGATTTCTAGCTCAGTTGTATTCCTGTATTTTTGCCAAAGTGAATTCCTTTTGAAGCACATTGTCCATACGTCTCGCTCCCCCCCCTCATGTAAACACACTGTGCAGTAAAATACCAGATAGTTTCTGAATCATTTTATTGCCAGAAGATAGCAGAAGAATGAATAAACAGTGGAATAAAGTTATTTTTACAGATACATTCCAGGACTTTCCACGGCTCCAGGGTTTCCACAGACATTTTCCAACTTTTATTGCCAGTGTTCAACATGATCCCTCACATTAAACAGTGCAGTTTGTGTGTTTTAAGGGAGAGAGAGAGGAGAATAGTTGATGTCTTAAGATGTTATCGTTTGTGTCTGCTCACTGTTTCTGGAATAGTGAAACTCCCAAAACACAAAAATAGTCTGGCCTCGGTTCTGCTTTTTATTTCTTATGTTGATGCTTGTGTCGGCAAACAAACCGTCAGTCTATAAGGAGTAAAATGTTTAACTGAGGCCAGAGTATTAAGATTTCCTGTAACTTCAGAGTGCTGCTCGCCCACTCTTTTAGATGTTGTGACTTTAACAGGGCAGAGGAAGCACACCTGTGCTCCATCTCACGATCGCTAAGATCACCATGCCTCCACCACCTCTTCTTGACAGCAGCGTGGAGTTTACTTAACGTAAACTGTTACAAATCGTTTCTTCCGCTAATCTCCCGGTAGTGGTCAGCCTGTCCAGTACTGGCCTGTCCTGGGAATGCCCTGCTGTGTCATTCCAGATACTCAAAATAGCTGCAGACGTTTCCCTGGACTCAGCTTTGTTCTGTAAGATGAGTTGATTCCTTTCTTTCCTCCCACACTTCCCAAGTCTTTCACAGTTGTCTGACCGTATATTTGCACTGGCTGCCAGCTTGTTCAGACTGAAATATTTGCATCTGCTTTTTATTTAAAACGGAAAGAGAAAAGCATCACTTGTGCGCTTTATTCTCTGGCGGTGCTGTTGAGACTCAATTCAGGTCAGTCTGTTAGAGAAGATGATAAACTTCACCCACAGTTAAGAGTGAAGAAAGACGTTTATTGGGCTGTGAAACTCTCCCGGGAATGTTCAAATTATGGATTATATTAGCCTAGGCTAGTACAAAGTACTTTTAATGATCTACTCTGATCTCCACCGTTACTTTGCCTAAAAGATCATTTAAAACATGTTTTCATCTGAGCCCATGTGTCCCGAGCACTTTTCAACACAGTGACGTCCTTCAGTAATACAATATTAAACCTGACTCTTTTTTCTAATTTCAAGAGTGATCCACAGTTTTATTCTCAGGCTAGCGGAAATTTTAATTAGGTGTAAAAATGTTTAAACATACTTTTAGTGCACAAATTAAGCTTCCATCATTTTAAATGGAGCGTTTGACGTCGCAGAGGTCGAGAAAATAATGAGTTCTGTTTTTGGAAGTAATTTCATGTCAAACAAGGAATCCATTTCCCACCGGCTCTCCTGTGCACTGTGAGTGAAGGCCTCTGCTCTTTACTGAACCTGAGCTGCGACCGCCCTCCTTTCACCTCATTAACTGCCCTGTAAATTTAAGCATAAAGACCCGACTTCCTTTCATTTACAGAGGTTGTTTGAGCTCTCGCTCTCTCTCTCTCTTACTCACACACACACACACAGACACGTAGGCCAGAGGGCAGTAATGATTGTGGCTCCACATTAAAGAAGATGGTGAATCAAAATGTCTGCGCATTATTTCTTTGTATCCATGTGTGTCTCTTTGTTACTCTTCTTGTCTCTTTGAAGACGGAAATAATTATCATAGGCAGTAATTCTCCATCATCCGATCCTAATCAAAGTAAAACCAAAGTGGGGCCTTTAGCTCTTTGCGTGCGTGTGTGTGTGTGTGTTCCTTATATTATCCACATAATTTTTTTAAATGTAAATATACCTCAAAGTAAGTGGTTTTAACCATTGATCATTAGCATATTGACAGGCTGGGGAGCATAAAGCAACATATAAGCCTTAACTTCAACCATATGTATTTCCTGTCCCTTTGTGTTTGATGCACTTGTACTTTCATCAACATGCCTATTAAACATCCTTCAATGTTGTCTTGCATAACAAAACTGCCTTACATATTTTACAGGTTTTGTTGCTAGTACTAAGATGATGATGTGATGACACCAACCAGTAAAAGAGCACTTCAAATTTCACTTTGAGCAATAATTTCATTCTTTTTAATTTGCGGCAGAACTCTTAATTTCTACCATTATTAAATCACAGGATAAATGTAGGGATTTTCACATCAAACCAGTTTTATCATCCAACTGCAGGTTCATACATTTGTTTTCTTCCCCTTAATTGTTGACATAGTTGTTTGTAGTCTTTCTATACAGTTTACTCCCTCTCTGTACAAGGAGGGAGGAGGAGGAAGCCCTTGGTTTTACAGCCACTGTAGGAAATATAATTAGAATAAAGAGTAAAAAGGAAACTGTTTCATTAAAAGGTGTCCTCAATTCTGAAGAGTGCAAAAGAGGGAGGGGGTGAGAGTTGCAATTTAAAACAGTGGGGAGGTTTGAAATGAACATATAGTGGAGCAGATAAAAAAGGTTGAGGGATTAAAACAGAGAGTAGATGGGAGGGAAGGCTGTGATGAAGTAATTAGCTGACAAACAAAGCAGAGGCCTCTGGATTAAAAAGCCGTGTACTTTGTTGACACCAACAGCACTCTGGGAGCGGCAGATTCGCATCGTTGAGTAAATGTAACCTATATGTGTGAGTTCTTCATCTGGGGGTGTGTACTCTGTTACAGTCATGCTTGTGACAGTGTTTACACACCTTACGTGGCTGTGTAAACACGTTAGCACATCCTGTTCACGTCCACCACCGGGACCTGTCGTCGTGCGGACTACAACAAAGCAACCCTGTGTTAACTACAACAGGTTGCACAGTTCTTCCCCAGAACATCGTGGCTCTTTCAACAATGTTTTCAGCATGGCTTCATCTGGGTTGTAGCCACACATTTCCTGGCTATCTTTAGGCATTTTTCACTTGGATGAATGCAGCTTGCTGTACTGGAGAGGAGTTTTAATATTGATGGACCTACACTGAAGCTAACACGGGTCTGCATCTGGCTGTGTACATTCTTAATGTTGGTTATTTTTGGACGTTTTTAGGGACGTATTTGATGGATTGCCAGGAAATTTTAAAGCTCGTCAGGAAAAACACTTTTCTTTTAGGAGTAATCATAATAATTGATTTCCAGACTTTTCATATACCATATACCATGGCAAATGTTAGCATGTTAAACTAAAATGGCAAACATTATACCTGACAGACATCAACGTGTTAGCATGTTGACATTAATATTTAGCATTTCGTATAGCCTCATAGTGGCTTGTTCTTGTATTAGACTGAATCTTCACGTCGATTGGTTGATAGTAATAATCGCTGTGAAATCATTATTGCTATCATTATTATTATCATCAGAGATCGTCACATCCTGGGCTACCTGTAAATGACTGATGCTAAGTTTTACAAATGAGTGAACAATTTTTGTAGTTGTGGGTTTATTCTGGTTGAGGTCAGATCAAGGATATAGGGTCGATTGTGGTGGGATCTATAATGGTCTCATTACTATGAGCTTCAGGTCCTCCTGATTCCCAGACTCCCTCGGTCTCTTGTTGTGACATTCTGGGGAGTCGGGGGAGATTTGTGTGTGTGTGCGTGTGTGCGTGTGCACCCTTATATGCTTGAAGAGGGTCTGCTGGAGAAAAGAGGTCTGAACAAAGAAAGGGGCCTGTATAATTGGCTTTAGCACTGCCAGGCGACACAATGACACGGCCATTGATAATGGAATGAGTTCCCGGGAGCAGTGGACCAATAGAAGTGCAGGAGTCTGTTTTTCACAGCCTCTGATTGGCTGGCTGAGGGAGGCTGTCGGTCTCCAGGTAGCAAAGTGAACCTAGGAGCATATCTGCCACCCCTCCGCCTCCTGGAGGAGAGATAGATGAAGGGAGGGAGGGAGTGTTAGATGTGGAAGAGGAGATGTGACCTCAGCTATGGAGGGAAGAAAACACTGAATTTACATGCACACAACATATTACCTTGTAAAGTCTGTTTGTTTCCTCTCCCCTGCTATTTCCTCATCCCTTCATCAAATTCTCTTTCTTTTCTTTTCCTCTAACCCTGACGTTTCGTGTGTGTGTGTGTGTGTGCATTTCTCTGGCTGCTGTTAGCACCCACATTGCCAGGGCTCTGAAATAAATTTGCTTAATTTGTCTTTAACTTGGCCGTACACTCCACAGCCTCGCTCTCTTTCCCTCAGTCTCCATTTCTGAGAACTGTGGATTAAAGTCTCACTTCATTTGTTTAGACTGGCCATTTCTCAACTTTCCTGCTGTTTCAGGAGGGAAATACACACTGCTGTGGCATTTAAACTCCAGAGAAACAGGGTCGGAGTGACTGCTGAGGAATGCAAAAAAAACTGGGTGCTTTAACTGATGTTTTTGAATGATCTTGCATGTGTGACTGCATATGTTGATTTGAATATGTGCTGACTGTGCGTCTGTGAATTTGTGTGCTTATTTGCATCATTTAGATCACATGCTTGCAAGTGAGTGCTTAAATTCACACACCTGACAGCGTGTGGGTAAACGTGTCTCTGCCTGCTTCATTCAGTCTCCTTGCATCATCCATCATATCTTGATAACATCCCCTTGATCGAATTACTCGGCTGCTTGTAAAACACTCTCCGTGAGACACACAATTAGCGGGGCAATTAACATGGGCCAGTGAGTGTCAACTGATTGGCTGTGCTATCACGCCGCTGAGTGACATCTCCGTCATCGCAGCGCTGCCCGTATCACCCCGAAGCACCAGGGTGCAGCGATGTAACCACTGTCTGCCTGTCTCATGCAAAGATCTGTGTCAGTCTGTCTGGTTCTCTGTCTCCATATACAGTCCTGTCCACGGAGTCTCTTCACTATATGATTCTGTTTCTCCTTATGTGTCCATTGTCTTTGTCATTGTTTCTACTTGATTTTCTCTCTGCCTCTGTGCCCTGTTCTTCCTGGCTTCCTCCATCCCTTTGTCTCCCTCCAACATCTGGCCATCACCTGATTTTTCTGCCTACTTCGCCCTCTGATCGCATCTCGTTTGTGTGTTTGTTCATCTGGAAGTGAAGCATGTTTTGCTCTAAAACAATAGGATGTGTCTGCTGAGGCTTGTCCTGCGTATCAGCATGACCTTATGTGACTGGCATGATGAAAAGGACTTTAATGTGTGTGCGTGAGATCTAAAGACGTCTAACATACAGAGACAACTTAAGCATTAAATCCTATTAAAGAGCAGATGGGGCTTTAGTAAAGAATTGTGAATTATCCGAAACAGGCCTCTGTGTGGCTTTTTGAGGAAATGTTCAATCAGAAGAGTTCTCATTTTCTGCCACAACCTCCTCGCCTTTTCTTTGCTTCCTTTCCTCCTTTATTGCTTTCTTCTGTATTTGCTCCCCTTTTCTCCTTCATTTTTGTCTAGTCCTCATCATCCATTGCCTCTGGTTCTCTCATCATTGTTGTCAGCAGAAGCAAAGATGCGGACTAGCTTTTTCTTCTGGAGTCCACTGGCGTGATGAAACTGTGAGAAACATCACATGCAACACGTATTTATGCACCAACAGACTTGTTAACGTCGCCTTTTTTCAGAGATTCCCACAAGCATGCTGATCTCCCCCTGCCCAAATTCACCATGAACCCCTCAACACCCAAACCACTTCAACACACAAAAATACAGCATGAATCCTGCCACCGCCCACAAGTTTCATCTTTGAGCATTTTCTTCCCCCAATTAGTGTCACGGCTCATCGTCTTATCCTGGGGTTGGATTTCCCCCCTAAATATGAGAGAGAGGAGGGTCTGTCTGCTCTGCAGGCTGCGCTGAAGCCTGATGCCAACAGAATATCAATGAGCATCAGGGGTCACACAGCCACAGGCATGGCCATAGTGCTTTCTCTCTTTCTACCCCCACACAGCACACAGGCAGTCAAGAATACCTACAGAGTCCTCACATGTATAGTAAACAAATACAATACAAGTACTAGAGGCACAAGTAGCTTGTTTGTTGCTGAAATAGGCAAATGCTCTTATGGAGGTGTCTATCAGAAGTACAGGCTACATCAGGGTGGACTCACAGCTTATAGTGACAAGCTGACAACCTTCAGCCATATTTAGTGTCATAGTCTTGACCGATGTGGGGTGTCTTTGTGAGTCAGTACATAGCGTAAGAATTTAAAAGCGCAGGGTTAAAACCCAAGACATGCAGTCGCACCTGTCTGTCTCTTCAGCTGTTCGTCAGTGCAGTTAAAATCTTTCATCAGAGCTTTCTCTAATGCATTTTTTATTAGGCTGCATTTCACAACCGGTGATTTGACAGAAAAGTAAAAAAAATTAATAAAAATGAAATTACAGATATGTATGAACCCAGAAGAAAGTAGTCGTTTGTGCTGCATAGTAAGATGTTTAGTGGCTCCTGCTGATTGTTTGTAGGATATAAAAAGATAATAATGCATGCATATACTCTTAGAAAAAAAGTTAAGATCCATAAATCATATGCTGCTCCTTAAGGTGTTTTCCTGTGTTCAGATAAAGCAAATGTTTTCTCCGGGCTGAGAGAGCACTGATTATGGTTGTGTTAGAAGGACAGATGAAACTGAAGTGATGCTGGTATCCACGTGGACCCCACGAGTCTGTTGTGTCTGTCTGAACTATTACTCAGGGTTTAATCACAATGATTTGGGCCCATTGACCCCTTTGAGGAGATCAGCCTCTTTGTTTTCTGTATGTTTGTGTGTATGTAAGCACATCCAAGTGCATGTTGTTTTCACACATGGCTCACTTTGTTGTCAGTGGTTACATTTTCACGTCGTTTTTGGAAGAAAAGCTAGGACGAAATTAAGAGTTTGTTTTTCCTGTGTTTTTTAATGTGTGTGTGAGTGTGTGTGTGTGTGTGTGTGTGTGTGTGTGTGTGTGTGCACTCCTTCCCTCCTGCCCCCCTATCTGTCCATACCCATTGATGGAGGTGGGGCAGTTGTCAGGCAATTGACCTACATTAGCTGATCCTGCAGCACTCTGATTTCCTCTGGGGGCAGTACATTTCTGGGTGTGGTCTATGTGTGTGTGTGTGTGTGTGTGTGTGTGTGTATGTATGAGGTTGTGCTTGCATGCATGTCTTGCGTGTGTCCTATATAGGGTATAATCCCGTCTGAAGAGGGTGAACTTGGGGTGAAGAGAACAAGCCGACATCCACAGTGACATTTAGAGGTTAACAGAGCAGATTCTAACACATACAGACATTTAAACTTCAGGTCATAAAGATGGAAACAACCTTTATTGTTGATGAGTCTGATTCTTCCATGTGACTTTTTTATTCACATAAAGTCTGACTTGATAACAGATTGTTATGTAGAAATTAGTGCAGATGTCCAATGTCCACATTTTTCACCTTTGTGATCTAAATGAACACCAACATGGACACACACTCGTTCTTTAGATATTTGTGCTAAAATGTTGAGTCAATGAATCCACAGAAAACAATGACAAACAATTGTAATAATAAATTAATAGTTAAAGTCATTGATCTTGCTAAAATGCCAAACACTTCCAAATTTGAGCTTTTCTGTTTTATATTTCATAAAGATAACTTTTTTATTTTGATCAGTTGGTCAGACAAAGGGAGAAGCAACAAGCTTGCAGGAAATGATTCAGTAAAGGGGTTCAGGGGAAGCTGCATGGTAAGGATGCAGTTTGCACACACTGGGAATGTCCGGTGCCGTGCCAGTGCACATATTTTATTATCTGCAAAGGCTAAATGAAACTCTAATTCAAATTCAATCGATTTATTATTTACAGGATGGTTGCTATTTTTTCTTCTGATGTGCAACAATAAAATTGCTGAGGGTGAAGAACAGACTCGCGCTGCCATGCCCCCAAAAATACCCCCACCATGCCGAGCACCTATTTGAAGACAATGACATCACTCCTTTGCCTGGTAACCATGGTTACACCCAACTCCTGCTGGCAAAAATCATCACCCATACCCGACTTCCCTTGATCCCCCCCCGCACACCCCACCCCCACCCTGCCTGTCTAGTCTGCTTCCCTCATCTCTCTCTGCTCTAACTTACTTCATGTCTCTTCCACTCTCATATTTTTTCCCTTCTTATTTCTTTTTTATTTCAACTCCACTCCTATATGCATTCCCATCTCTCTTTCATGTCCTCCCTGTCTGTTCCTTACTGCTCGTTCTCTTCCACAACGTGCCGGGCTTAATGTATTTTGTTTTTTACCATAAAATGGAGGCTGAGGTGGCATTATTAGAGGAAATGGAGGGAATGAAAACAAAGGCCAATGCAGGAATAGTATTAGTATCAGTATTAAAAGGCATTGTGTAGCTGTATTATAGTAAGCAGCTTACAGTCCCTCTGCCTTGCTGAAAGGACAAAGACGCGACACAGAGGAGAAGACCAGGAGAGGCTAGAGCTGGCAGGGAGGGCAGGAGGGCTCTGCTGTCCTCCCCTGTTGAGACATGTTTGCTTTTTTTGTCTTTCTTTCAATATAGAATCACCAAACCTCTTTCTTTTCATCCCCCGCTTCTCTCTGATCAAAATTAATTGTATGTAGTTTTCCCTCTTCACTTCACTCCCTCACTCCTAGTGATGTCCTCTCTGTGATGCTAACATGTCTTTCACTTTTGCTACATGTTGCCAGGGAGGTAATCACCTCCGCCACCATCCCTCTCCACCACCCAACTGAGTCAGAGAGAGGAGGGGAGGGGGGGAAACGGATGGTGGAGGTTGCCATGGAAACTGGGAGTCTGTTGCCCAGCCGACATTATCTGCTGTCGCGCGGCGCAGAGCGGGCATGAATATTTGAGCTTTATGGACTCTGACAGACGAATGACACAAACGGCTCTCTCTGGACCTCCACTGCCACCTAAGATGGAGATACAGAGAGGTCACTAAAGGGGGAGAGAGGATGGAGGAAAGGCGGGGTCGCAAAGGGAGACTGACAGACCTCCATTTTATCTAGGGCATAGAGAGTCTGGTTATCTGGGTTAGCAAAAGAGAGGCGAGGACGTGGAAGTAGAGACACTAATATAAAAGAATTGGGGGGGGGGGAATTTAAGGATTTTGACCGCTTAAATTACCTTTGTAGGCTGAAAGAAATGCAGAAGATGATGGGAGGGGGAGAACAAAGCAAGAGAGACTGAGGTAGCGTGGGTGGATGACGTGCCATGAGAGCAGTAAATTAGGGCACTGGAGCTTGTTTTTCCTCTCTCTTCCCTCCTCCTTCTTTCTCAGAACGTCCTGCAGTATTTTCTAATTAATCCTCTCGGAGGGTTGTTTCCTCTGCCTGTTGTTAATACACACACAAACACACACACACACACACACACACACACACACACACACACTCACTCATGTAAACAAGCTAGACATAATTCATGCAGATTTCCAAATGAGTCTGTGAATTGACTTTGGAAGTTTAATTGTGCACAGTCTGACTGCAGTGTGTCAGACAGTAATCTTGTGTCCTCATAGGGCTTCGTATATACATTTTCTTGTGCCCTTAAAAATACATTTCATTTGTATAATAGATGCTAGAATTGACATTATGCAGTAGGAATGTGTGCATCTTTCCTCTGGTACATCTTGTATTTGAGTGTTCCCCAGCTTTGTGAGTGTCCTCCACTGCTGATCCATTTAACACCTGTCCCAGAGGTTGTGACGTGCAGCGGAGTCCCTTGTAACCCACCAACACTGCTCATATTCAGACCACTGTCAGAATGTAGCTCTTAAAATATTCCCATTGGCCCCTGTGTTGATTTCAGGTGTGTTTTAGGTCCACTTTCTTATGCCCCGGTGTTTCACAAATATGCAACTTTCTCATATAATTATAAGCGTTCTGTCTTGATTGTGCTCAGATTTCTGTGGAGTTCCTACTAATGAAAAGCACAAGACTTAATATCCATTACTTGAAATTGCAGAGCAAAATATACTGGTGTACTCCTATCTTATTCTCAGTTACATTAAAAGGCCCTGAAAATATGTTTTCTCTATCAGCTTCTTACTTTGAGTGATGGGGTCCTACATATATTTCTGCCAAGAGTAAAACAATGCTGGTTATTTCACATGAGATATTTCTGTATTTGTCTTTTTGTCTGTGCTCTTCTCCCTTTCTGGTGGGCGTGCCTCTGCTGGATAAAGGAACATTTTAAGTTAAAGTTCAGATGTTGCAAGGGAAACGCCACTGTCGGTCAAATATGGTCAAACCACTAAGTCCTGACGAAGCATATTTGCTGAATTTTGGACTGTTTAATTAATTCAATAAAAAATTTAAATTTTTTCCTACTAACTTTAACTTATTTGTTTCCGGCTGAGAGTTGGATGAGAAGATGAGACTCTCGTGTGCTCATGTGCTCTCTGTGCATGAAGTATTGACTTGGATCCAGGAGGTGATTTACTGAGCTTAGCATAAAGACTGGAAGCAGCGGAAAAGGCTAGCCTGGATCTGTCCATGGTAATAAAATGTTTCACATAGTATCTCATTTGTTTAATATGCACACAAATTGAAAAACGTGTTGGTTGACGCTGTGTTGCGTACTGTATTTCTTGCTGAGTCTTGTTAAGATGAAATAGCATGTAACTCCCTGTAAAACCACAACTTGTCGTTTGTACATTTCTGTTTGCGTACAGATACAGATGTACAAATCATTAATGAACTTCGGACTGCTTCCAGTCTTTATGCTAAGCTAGGCTAATTGGCTCATGGTTCCAGCTCCATACTTAAGCAGACATTATGGGGGTATTAACCTCCTCACATAACCGTTGGCAACAAAGCAGCTAAGTGTATGGCCAAAATGTCAAATTATTTCTGTACGGTATGAAATCATGTCACAGTCTAAACTGTTTGTGTTTTGGGGATTTAAGTTTACTTTAAGTTTGCTGTTTATTTTAAGTTATTTTGTATTTTGAGTGACTGAAGACTTTTCAAATGATGAATATCTTGTTTAGAAAATCTTTACTATCTCTACTATTACTACCATCCTCTACCACCTCTGTATCTAGTTCCTTGTGTCAAATAGCCAGTTGAATATGTCATAACGTTCAAGAAGGACTCACAGTTTACATCCCAGCCTCCAATATCAAGCAGGGGTGTGTTGGTTCAGGGAACAGAGATAAGGAGTGGGGGGGGGGAGAGGAGCTCGATGGTGCACAGTTATTAGCCTGAAATATCTATGCAGCAGCTGCACCATTTCCGCGGCAACACCTGTCGCCATGGCACTGAGTTGTCGACACGCCTCTGTGTCAGTGTCTGCGAGTCTGAGACGCTGCACATTCATGTCCGACCTCTGAGAACACACACACTCGCTTCCCCTACTAATGCCCTGGCATGTACAAAATCTCATACATGCAGCAACAGCAGCATCCTTCATATGCAGTGGTGCACACACACACACACACACACACACACACACACCTCTATAGCAGCTGAAGAAGCAGTTGTAACGTAAGTAAGCAGAAAGAGAATTTTAGCTAAATGGCTTCTTTGTTGCATCCTTACATACTGAATTCTCCGCTCTCTCGTCACTCAGATGGGGAATTTTGCGTTTCCATAACAACCACAGTGGTGGAGGAAATGGATTAGGTACTCTGCACTGTGCTGGGGGTGTGGTAGCTGTGTGTGTGGGGGTGAGTTCTGGATGGAGGGAAGGTTATGGGCTTATGGGGTGTACGGCTTGTAAAGAGGGATTGGGGTTATGGTTGAGTGTAGTGTGTCTGTGTGTGTGTGTGTGTGTGCGTGTGTGTGCGCTAGAGAGTGTGGGGGCAGGAGATGCCCTCAAACCACATTGCACCAGATGGAAGCTTTTGATTCCCTCAAAACACACACATTGTTCTATCTTGTCGAGTGAATGGGACCAAATTGAAGTCAATTGCTCTTTGTTTTCACGTGATTTTACCGCTTTGACCCTTGACTTGTACATATCGATAGTATATAGCACAGTGACTCCTGATGGAAGCACGAGAGGACGCTTCTTCCTCTCATCTTCTCTCCCTCCGACCTTGCTGCAGCAAAATCATAATGAGGCAATTAACCCTGCTTCTGTCACCCTGGATTCAAGTCAACTCTCACTATCCCTCAGTCGTCCCCCCCCCCTTCATTCCTGTCTCCCCTCTGTCTGATTTCCATCCTCCCAGCTGAGAAAACAGGCGCGAAAGCTCTTGGCAGAGGAGATGAGGCGAGAGAGGGAGAGAGAGAGAGAAAGAGTAGAGAGGGGGCTTTTCAAATGAGGAGAAAAAGGGTTTGCTTCTTTGAAAGGGAGCATTGTGTTCTTCTTCCACGTTGCTACAGCTCCATCTCTGTGATTTAGTCGAGCCAGCAGCAAGCACATTACTGTGTCTCTTTAAATCAGGGTACTGTTAGCCTTAGCAACGTTCAGGCTCCAGTGCTCCAGTGATTCTGCTCAATGGCTTCCTCTTCCTCCTCTTCCTCCTCTTTCAGCTGAAAGACCACTGAGCTCCCTGTTAGGTCTGCCTCATGGGCACATTCCTCTCAGATGAAATTATGAAATGAAAACAGGCTTTTTGGAAATGATGTAAGAAATATGGTAAATATAGTGTGTATAGCACAGCATAGACAGAGGATATCACTTAATATATGTTCTCATGCAGGACAGTCGGGTGTATTTTTGGTGCGGACTGTGTGCCAACAGGAAAAAAAGATTCCATCTCCTTTTTATTAGGAACATCCATCCAACAAACAGCAGAGTCTCTTTCTTGATGTCTCTGCGTCAGAAGAAATCACATTAACCCACTGCTGTCTGTTTCTGGGTCTCTGAAACGTTCATATGTAATCTCCACTAACTGTGTCATTTGGATTTAGACCCTGCTTAACTTGACGGTGGCATTGTAAATATATATATGTTTCATCCCAGAGTTATTCCTGGTAAAGTCCTGATTAAGCTGGTCTTTATCCCTGCTGTGTTTCCAGTGTGCATATCCACAGAGCCCTGCTCTGTCCTCCAACATGTGGTGACCCAACACACTGCAGAGACAGCTGCAGGATGGGAGGATGGAGGGAGGGAAGGGGGGCTGGGAAGGAAGGAGATAGGAAGTCGGGGGGGGGGGTTGCTTCCTTTAGTTTGGACAACTGAGGGAGGGGGTAAAAGAGGCGCGTAAACTCACATCCTGTCCCGCCACAAGCAGCCGTTAAGTCACATCCTGATCTTTCCCCATGCGGATCAGATGTGATCCTCCTCCGGCCTGAAATAAGATCCTTGTTTCCTCTTGCTGGAGCAGCCTGGCAGCTCACACACTGAAATGAGGAGATGCAGCTCTGCTCTACTTCCTGCTCCAATACTCTGATGACAAATTAGAATAAATTTGATTACGAGGCTATTCAAGAAATTTGCTTTTAACGCGTGTTTTGTTTGAGAGTGCGTTTGAAGTGATTTCTCCACTGACTCACTGACAGACCACAGTGTATAAGTGTGTCTGTGAGCCGTCACATGCCTGCTTACACGTATATATGTCACATTCAGGATGTGATGATGCCTGTTATTCTCTCTTGTGTCCAGACTGTCTGACTAATGTTATTACCTCACAGAGGCAGTCCATTGTCAACTTCCAGTCTGCTACGGTTTCCCTCTTTGGAGAACCCTGCTACACATTATTGGTTTGACGTTTTTTTGCCTGTGTGTGTCACTGTGTGTGTCACTCTATTGTTTATATCTCTGTGTGTGTATAATCAGTAGGAATGTGCTTAATTAAGCGAGATAGGGCGGAGGCCCTAAAGGGGGCAATAAACGAACAATCTCCCCATTCTGCTGGGTCTCCCCTCTGGTAAATGGATGACACATGGGGACAGTGCGGACAACAGGAGTCTCTGTCAGCTGGTGTCTGTAATCCTTTGACTCACAGTAACTGTAAAGCCATTGTAAAGTATATTAGTGCATATTATACCCATATAAATGATACTTGAATTTCCTTTGACTGTTACCCATAAATAGCTCTCAAATAGAAGCTCACACTGCAGATCTCCAGTAAATCAAACTGGGACAAACCCACAGTACGATATTACCTCTGACTCATCCGCTTGTGTCTGTGCGTGGGATATTCTCCGCCTGGCTCTGTCACGTTTCCTGCATATGTCTCTGTCAGCGTTGCCAGGTTTGACTAATGGCTGAATATGTTTGTCTTCCTGCAGGTCACTCAGCTCAGCCAGGCCCTGAGAACAGCCAATAATGGCCACTGCATGGATCTGTAATGAAGATGTGGAGAATGGAGAAAAGCATCCAGCCGCTGGGGTTGACAGTTGCCTCGGCAACCACATAACACAATGAGAGCAGGGTGAGAGGAGTCGGCCATTTTGGGTATGGGAATCTGCAGTGATGTGGGAATGCTGATGTGTGAATAACTGGATTGTCGAGTTAAAATGATTTTATTTGATCCTAAAGAAGAAATGTTTTATAACAAAAATGTGTTTAAAAAGGAGCAGATGGGGATTTTCATATATATTTATTCAAGTATTCCCTTAAAGCTTTGGTCATGTGTAATTTTCAGGCACTAACCTGCATTATAAAACATGCATTAGCTGGCGTTAGACTGAACATGACACCTGATTCATCAGCAAAACTCACATCATCTGCATCCCTCCAGCTCCTCAGACCCTTCTTCCATCCCCCAACATCTGCAGCAGTGAGCTAAAGCCCGCTCCTTTTGTTTTGCTTAGTGACGTCCCGTGGGCTATTTATAGGGACGTATGTTATTGTGCAAGACTTTGTGAAAGGCACAAAGAGCCTGAGCAGGCTGCCACGTTCCCTGTAGCGGCCCCAGGATCTGTGAGAGGGAAGCTACAGAACATGTGGCGCTAGTATGATGAGACAGTATGATGTTTTTATTGTGATAGTTTCCTCAATGCCTTGTTACCATTTATGTATTTGTGTATTATGACATCACACAATATATTTGTGTCGTGCATACATTGCCCCACCCCCTTCCATCTTTTGTTTATATATTCAATTTATTATATTATTCATTACACAGTGAGGACAAATTGTCAGACATGCTTGAAGCGTCTTCATGTTCTTATCAGCACTACTACACCGAAATGAAAGATAATATAGAATATATAAAATACCAGAATACACTGCTTATTGCAGTGACTTTTAAAATGTTTATTCTAGTCAGTTTAATAGTTTTGTGCAACTCAATTAGACTCATAATTTAGCAGATTTGATGGATGTAGATTATGAACAGATATAGCATGGCATGAAAGTGCCATTACTGCCACTTGTCATGTGATGAAGGAACAGTAGTTAAAAAGGGTGTAAACTTTGAACTGACACATAATATTTCATGGCCTCATATGTCGTCTTCTTTTTACGCCCTTTTATCTTCCACAAAGAACCCCTAAAATACAGAAAAACTTCCTGGGAAACATCAGGAGCGCTGCAGGACCTGAATGTGAATCACTCAGAAAAAAAGCCCCAAGAAAGATTTTAATGCACAGCATCTCAAAGCATTTAATGCTCGTCACAGGTGAGTCTCATGAATTAATAGGATTTGCAGTGTGAATGATGCAACTGCAGTTAGTAGTTAGTTAGTTAGTTAAATGTAGCGTGTATGCATATTACACATATTAGCATAAAACAAACCACACACACAAATACATTCTTAAATGATTTCAGAATGTTTTTATTTGAAATGTCAGTGTTCAAGAGAAAATAAAACAGCAATATAAATATTAGCATAAAAATAAGAGAGTAACACAGTGGGTATAGCGTGGGGGCTAAGCATTTGATAAGAAAGATAATACAGCAGGATAGAGTAGTATTAATTCAGCAGCGGACGGACTTACACATATATAATATTTATAATCATTTGTTCATATGGACAGAAAGAGAATGAGAGGCATTCTTTCACAAATGCACAAGATAAAATCACCGCAAAAGAACATTAAGAGGTTACAGAAGGAGAGAAACATTCCCATATTTTTTTTGTTTGTTTCTTTACAGGGTGATAAAATATAGTAGAGAGAAAATGAACACAAAAATATGCGCAACACATATCACAAGTAACTAGTCTACGTGTGTCACTTTGTTTACTTATCTAAAGTTATCTTTAATTTATTTACACTGAAGAGTTAGTTGGCTTCCATGGTGCTTAGTTACTACATTGCAACACAAACTGTTGAAGAACATCTCAGATATTTATTCATTATTGATTTTTTTTTTTAAACTGTGGTTTTCTTATTTTTCTTGAAAAACAAAATGCAACACATTCCAGTAGTAAGCCACGCCTTGTGGAGTGGGACTTTTATTTTGAAAATGTTGGACGTGGTCCCTACTATACAAACAACTGGCTCATACCATCGATAGGACTTGTTTATTTACAGTGGGGAAGAGCCTTGCAGGACCAGGGAGTGGAGGGGAGGGGTGAGCGGCAGAGATGCTAAGGTTTCCCATTGACTTCAATGGAGGAGGGACATTTCAAAGGGCTCTTGAGTGGTATCTCCTCACCAACAGGGATAGATGTGCTTGGCTCTGTTGACCTCTACCTGGGTCAGTGCATTAGAAGGTTTAAGGGGTGGGTGGGTCAACAGTGGTTCCTCTGTACATTCAGTGGGTAGAGCCAAGATTGTTTCCCACCCCCCTGCTCGATGTAATGGTGCCACCTCAGTCTGTGTACCCCTCACCACACCACACCCCCCACTCCCCCTGACCCAGCCTGCAAGCTGCCTTTTCTCATGCAGATGTATCTGGCCAGAGGCCTGACAGACAGATGGACGGCAAAGTAAAGACTTCATATCTTATACAAACAATTCCTCTACGCTATCGAATCATTATCTCCCAAAGAAAAGAAAAAAAACATGTTACTGTGTCACATCAAGAAGTTTCTTCAGCACTTCAGGATAGTGAGGGGAAATACTCTAGCGGCTTGCAAAGTGTCTAGAAACTCCTAAGCACTTACATTTACCACATCTACGCGTTTCCCTAAAGATAGAAGTGATTACTACTCCTACATCATCTCTTCTTTAAAATACAAACAGTGCATTTCTCTTTGTTTGGCTCCAGGGTAGTGAGTGAGGAGAGGACACGAGCTGGGTGTGAAGAGAGGTGTGGGTGGGTAGAGGGTGCAGGGCAGCAGGACACGTTTGTGCCCATCTGTAGGTGTTTTGTAAGAAGACCGTCCCTGCTGCTGCACCACCTGCATGGACAGCATGGCTCGTGACTCTGTGACACCAATGCCATGCCGCCCCACCCTCTGCCAGCCCTTCCTCTGGGTGCATGCTCAAGTCATAAAATATCAGGAGATTGAAATTGTATCCTTTTTCTTTTTCTTTTTTTTAAACTATGATTACAAAAGTAATTTTCATTTCGTGTCAAATAAATGCTACATGTGCATCATATTGACCTGTGATTGGAGGGAGGATAACAGATTCAAGATGTCCTCCTCTTTGCTTTTGCAATGCATAGTTTGCAACTCTTAACTACTAAATGTGGTTTGAACCTTAAAGAGCATGCAGAAGAGTTTGTAATACCTGTCAAACAAAAGCCTTATATCCACGGGACTTTGACCCTGCAAGGCTAACTCTATATAGGAATCTAATGGATGGCAACAAGCGTACTTTACAATAGCCGACTTCCCACCTGAGGGAAAGAGCACAATAAATCCAACATGAAAGACACTAACATTTCACCTCTGAATACATCACTTTGTATAGCCTTGTCACCCCAGCAAGGTCCCTTACACTGAATCTCTTTGTCCAAGTTTATTTGATTTTGCCCCAAAAGAAAAAAAGAAAAACATATACTGTAACCCCCCACACCCTGCCAAAATTATCCACCAACAATTATTACGTGAGCAATACTAAACCTTTAACACGGCATGGGTTATCAACACCAGTAACATCCTTCAGCACATTCAGATTCTTCAACACACTCTTTCCAAGACCTATCAACATCGTCCATGTGATTAAGTGATTTGCTGTCATTATTTAGACCGTGGTTAGCATGAGTGACAGCAGAGCAGTAAGATACCTAATGGGAGGGGTGTGGGGGGTTGAATTTCTCATCAGATCAGGCCGGCTTTATCACTCCTCCGTCCAACTCTACTTCTTCTCCTTCTTGGTGGACTTCTTCTTGGAGGCAGGGGTCTGGGCGGCCTTGGGGGGCTCAGGCTGGGCCGAGGCCTGTGGCGGAGGCAGCGCCTGCTGGGCGGCCTGCTGGGCTGTGGCCTGCTGCTGCTGCTGCTGGGGGTTGGAGGTGAGGGTGGCCGTGCTGCCGGGGATGTAGACGTTCTGGCGATAGTCGGGCACGTGCTGCAGGGTGAACTGGGGGCTGTAGCGGGTGCTCAGGCCCATGGTGCCGGGTCCCAGGGTGGCCGTAGCCTCGCTCACTTCTGGGGTGAAGAGAGACAGAGTGGGGGAATAAGGGGTGAAGAGGGAGAGGAGAGAGAGATGAAACTTGTTAGACAAGAAGACAAGAAAGTTTTAGTATGACAGTGTTATTTTAAAGTGGTGAAATGGGTCACCTATAAGCTTCTATAAGAGATAAGGTACCCAAGTGAAGTATGTTACTGTGTGCATGTTAGATTTCATTTAAACACTATACAGGACACATATGAGATTACATGAGCCAAACTAAAAACTGAGGGCATGACTAGAAAGAAATATGGACAAAAGAGGCAGAAGAGGTGTTACAACATGGTTGATTATGTACAGATGTGTTATATTTTTTTACACGGTTGATGAAACTGTGCCCCCAGCATACTCCTCAATGTTTTTGCTTTTCTGTCACGCATTCTCCGAGTGTGTGTGTGCACATGACATAGCTGCTCAGATCATAATTCTCCCACAGCCCCTGCATTGCAGAGCCAGAGCCAGAGCCACACACGGTCCCTCCCCCATCCTGTAGTTCCTCTCAGCCTATATAAATATATCACCGTCTCTGTACCGGTTTCCAAAGAGGCAAAGCAGTAACTGAAAATCAAATGTTTTAATACTCTCTCTGCTCCACGGTGCTTTGTTAATTGATTGCTCCTGTGTTATGCTTATCAACACAGTGATGACTTTGAGTATTTATCACATGCACTGTTTGTTCTTTCCTTCCTGATGGCACCAACTGTTTGTTCTGTGTAACTTTGTGCTGACACGCAGGTTAACGCTATGCACTAACACAGGACAGAGCCTTTTCTCTCGCCGTCGCTCTCTCTGTTCACGCTGATGGAAAGATTCCACACCACATCCGGTGCAATGTCCCAGAGGGGGGAAGATGTGATGTGTCAATACAACAGTGGAAACAATGACTTGAGCCTGTTTGGCATTAAATCGTGTAGAGTTTGTCGCTCCATCATTTCTTTTGAATTTTGTGTTTGACTGTCATTGGTTTCAAGTCCAATTTTATGTAAGTTATTACTAAGGCTTCCACAGTAACAGCCCAAAGATGAATCACTGTGTGTGCGCCCCCTCAGTCACTGCAGGAACAGAGAAATAGGACAGTGGAAGGAGGATATGTTGTGAAATATATGACATCTTTGGATATCTATGAGCCTGAAGGTTGCACATCACATAACTCTATAGCCTTCTGCTTATGATAAAACACTGTGCATGTGATTAGTGTGTACAGTGGAAACATGCATCTCTATGTTATTGAATTCAACACATTGTTGTTCTGTTTATCTGGGGAACTGCAGGTAGTGACGTCCACTGTCTGAATATCATCTGAAGCCTCCTGTGGATGGTAATTAGCACAGAACGACTGCATGGAAACATCGACGTAACAGGACACAGAGAGGTTTGTCAATGAGCGAGTCTGGCTAGTTGCCCTCAAACCAAACAGAAACCAAAATAAACCCTAACCCCTTCCCACGCACCCTCCCCACGCTTATGAAAAATGTAAGAGACAGAAAGCGTTTTCAGAGAGAAGAGAATATGAATCAATATGAGGGAGGAGAAAGATGAGGTGTGGGACTCACCGTTAGCTGCGGCCATCAGGGCCTGGAGCTGCTCAGCCTCAGTTGGGGGTTGGGGCCAGGGGCCAGTTCCCATGGCAACCTCAGGTCCTCCAGTTGCCCTGTGGCAAAAAAATAGGAAAGAACAACTGTAAACAACTGGTGGTCCTTCCTCTCCGTGTGTGTGTGTGTGTGTGTGTGTGTCACTGGTTTGACAGTTGGTGGTTTATGATGTTAAGGCAAAGCATCTGACGGTGAAGTACACAGCCTGAGGGGAGCTCAGCCAGGATAACAAGGAGGATACAAAACAGGGTGTGTCTCGAACAAACGCGCACTCTTAAACACACTCTCGTTAAAGCATGTACAAATGTGTCTGCACACAGACACAGAGTAGCAAGCGTGTTCGTGCATTCACACACAGTAAACGTAGTACAACATTCACACTCTCGCCGGTATGACCATGAGCGCTGCACCGTCTAGTAAATCTGATTAAGTATTTAACGATCCCGCCTTTAAAAGGAAATAGCTGGCTGCATAGTCACACATGCAGCGCTCGGTGAGCTCTGAACATTTCCATCTGGGCAAACTTTACCTTCAAAGGCTTGTTTATTGAAAGTCTGCAATTTGCATGTGGCGGCATCAGAGGAGAAAGCAGACCAGCGATCTATTATACTCACCTACTTATTTCCATTCCCACACTTGTGACACACGAACAACAAGCTCTACGACTGACAACTAGGTCACCGTGCTTTAATCCTGGTTCTGCTCCTGTTTCCAAAGTGCTAATACGCCTCCATCTTTGTATTGTTAAATGGTGGTTTTGATTGGCTACGAAACTGCAGTGTGTTATCTTCATGCAAAAAAAACAACTAATAAACCAGCAGAAGTCACATAAAATCCTATAAAACCATTATGGATGCTGCTTCTAGAGGTTTTACAGAGATAAAGCAATATTTGTGGTTTCAGATTTGTGCCTGCATGTGCAATACATTAGTTATTTGACTGTTTTGGATAATAACAAACCACCTGAGAGCATTTAGTGGATCACTAGCCCAGTGTACTGCTCCAAAGAGGACAGTAAATGACACACCAGGGATTAAAAGGACAACAAGGTTTCAGGTCCTACTTTCTAACAAATATAGGTGGTTGTAACAAATGAGGAAAGCATGAGTGTATGTATACAGGTGTGTTAAATACACGGAATAATCAGAGGAACACTCTCTTTTCTATTTAAAACCAACTGGACAAATAGGTCTGCTCTGGGGAATCAAGAGAAAGTAAAGGACACAATGAGGGAAAAAGTGGAAAAGGAATTCTAACATAAAACCAAGGATTTGTTTAATGTGTAGGTTGCCAGATCTCACTGCCAAAACTCTGAAGTGGTTTTCAGTTCAGTGCCAGAGAGACTGAGTGAGAGAAACATGTACGTCCTGTGCCAGGCAGCCAATGCAAAACAGGCACAGTCAGTGAAGGCAGGGTAGCCATTTTGTACCTCTTCACATCACTTAAGATAAAAGGGAATGCTTCATTTGTGCTAAATTAGCATCTCTCTGTACTTATCACATCCCGCGGTTGCATTAAGCGCTTCCTGTGGTCAGGATTATCACTTCCTGTGGGCAAGATTGTGAAGTGTGGTCCAGAGGGATGCCGTGGGTTGGCCAGACATGGGTATCGTTTTTCCTCGGCAACTTTACATGACATGTTTTATTTCTAAGAACGGCGCTACTTGTTGTTTTGCAGAGAACCTTCTAGACATTCACTTCAAACCTTCCCCATTCAGACAGTCGCATGGCGTACGAGCCGACATCTGTCTTATCTGTATGTTGATCTCCAGAGTTTAAATGTGGAGAGCTGTTTACTTCACTGAGGAACTTTTTAACCTCTAACAGGCGTTTTAAAGAAATCAATCATGAGACAGCTGTCTGCATCGTCTCTTTCTTGTAGTCGTTCAGTGGGTAAATCACATGAAGAAGCCACATGTGGTGATGTTGAGCTACAACCATCACAGACATACATCAAAAGGCAACACTGTACGGTAAGCCAGTCTTCTGAAAGGAGAGAAAACAAGAGCTCTCAGACTAAATGTACAGCGCACACACACATAACATGTCTACAAAACACTGCACCCAAACTCAAAAGTGTCACAATCCTTTCTACACCACAGCAGGCATTGTGGCCTATGCACATCGATCAACAAACCCCATCAAACTTTTAGGGAGACTAACAGAAGCTATGGGTTAGGTACATCTACACACAGCACAGCACTCAACTGCAGTGCACTACCTAAAAGATTTCAGCCACTTTCTGCCCTTATCAGCCGATTCGTGATCTGGTCTCTCTTCCACCAAACACTGACTTGACGAAACTGAACGCCGATCAGCTGCTAAGGACAGAAAGCGACCACATAGTATTTACGTCTAAATATGTACCTTGTCCCACTCTTCGGCGTCCATCGTATGTGTGTACCGTATGGCATGTGGGGACTAGAAACACAACATGTTATACAGTCTGAAAGAACCATTGTGTATTTGATTGAAAGTTGGGGTTAGGGGAAGACAAAAGGCAAATGCTGAGATGCTAGCTCTCTGTGGAAACATTCTCTGTCACATTCATCTGAAATACCAGCATTGGGTTATATTAAATGTATCCATAATCCCAGTGGTATTCTATAACATCAGGGGTGTGTGTGTGTGTGTGTGTGTGTGTGTGTGTGTGTGTCTAACATTTTCCTGACTTGGCTCAACAGAGCTTTCTGCCCCAGCTGGCATGTTTCAGGCAGAAGCCTTGACTCATATAATGTGTTGTGCAATCACTGTTGTGAAAACTGTTACTGCACAGGCTCCATTTTAGCCCACACAATAATCCACCATCATCACAAACACGCACTAAAACACACAAGTGAATTAGAGAAACACAATTAATCTATTGTCATTAAACAGGCGAGTCACTAGAGTCAAGAATCTAAGTAACCAGTCAGTACGGCCGTTCAGAAAATGAAGAGAGAGCAAGGAGGATAAAATAAAAAAAAAGACGTTGTCCCATCCCCCCACTAGCTCTGGTCGCCGTCCCTCATCAGTAGTACTGAGTGATGGCGCACAGGCTCAGAGAGCGCAGTGAGGAGAGGAACGGAGGGGGAGGGGGAGTGGAAGCTGCGGCAGCCATTTTATAAAGCAGCCTGGAACCAGGCGGGGATGCTCATTCAGGAGAGTGCACCAAGAATCTGGATTGACTGAGCAGAGTCATGCAGTGAAATGCAACCGCACATTACATCATCACTACAATGCGGTGCAAAGTCAGATCCAGGTGGTTGCATTGATGTCATCAGTACGTTACAATCAGCACCGTGCAGGCAGCACAGTCTCACTACCATCCCCCTCTTTGAAAAAATGTTTTTATTCTCATCCTTCGCCACTCCCTCTTGTCTTTACGATAAGCTCGCCTTGTGCAGCACAACATGTCCTTGACAGTACCTGGCATTTTATCAGTGTGTGTGTGTGTGTGCGCGTGTCTCAGTTTACTCACCCACTAGGTCCGGGTCTCTGTCCCTGTGTGAAGCGCCAGTCATTGTTGGGGGGCTTTTGCTGTGAAGAGAACAGAAGATGCAACATGAATTGTATGTTTCATTGCAACAACAGTGAAGCGTTCCTGAGGTGTAACCACAAGGTGTTGCCTTGCGACGGACACATCTGTGTGTGATGGTGTGTGTCTGTGTGTGACTTAGAAAACCTTTTCCAGTTTTTCTGTGAGGCTCAACAAAGGGTTACAGATGGCAACATATATCTGTAAGCTCAGGCATCCATGTTGTTCCAAAAGCTGTGAAGCATAAAATGCTGCAGAGAAACACACACACGCACACACACACGCACACGCACACGGCACAAACTGGGGCTACATGATCACAACACTATAGAATAAGCTACAAAAAGGACTCGAATCTAAACGAGAGTTTCTCACTGGATGGTCACACAATTAAAGATCAGTTTATAATACAGAATTTAACAGATCAGGCAAAACTAAACCGTATCACTCCACCGTGTCCGTGACTAACACTGACAAGACTTTTTGATGGACAGATATCCTATAAAAATCTTTTTAATAGATGCAAAGGGCAGAAAGACTCCTTGGAAAACAACGCTGTTTGTTATTTTGTTACCAGACTCTGCAGTGATAAAAGCCTCTCCCATCTCTGTGTGCCCCTGCTACTCTCTATTAATGTCTTCAAGCCTCTTGCACGCTTGTCCATCTCTACCTCACTGGCTGCGCCGCCATGTCTTTTCCATCTCTCTAGCTCTTTCCCTCTCTCTCAGACTCTCTTGCTGTGCACTGATGCAGTGAATAGACCCTTGGCTTGGCTCCAGGTTCTGCTGCCTAATCGGCACAAGAGCTCTCCGGAGAGAGAGGCTGGCAGGATGATGTGCTGCATTATTAAAAGAGCTGTTCTGCCTGAGGGAATGATGGAAAGATGCAAGAGAGCAGGAGAAAGAAAAAATACCTCCACTAAAAAGACAATATTGCAGGATAAACTGGTGACTGTCAAGATTGGAGCATCTATTAGAATACATGCAAATAAGGAACAAATGCACAGGTGACTTACTGAATGCAATGGGGAATAGTGTTCAGTATCCATGGAGACAAAACGAGCAAACTTAAAAAGAGGAGTGGAAGATGGGACACTACAGAGTGAGAGGAAGTCAGGAATGATTCAACAATACAATGCAATGATTGACCCTAATGCATGTGTGTTGAGTGAAAATAGCTGCCAGTGGATTACATTTCATTCACCTTTGTGGTCACTCAACAGAATCAGTCAAAGGAAGATATAGTCAAACAAAGAGAAAACTAGTCTGCTTGGTTTTGTCTTCAAAAAAATTTGCAGTGCCTGAACTCACAAGTTGTCATTGTTGCAGCGTAAAACCATAGTGGATGAGAATGAGAGGAGAAGGGCATGTCTGAACCCTTAGATCAGAGCGTGGTCGAAGTTTATCTAAAAATTGATTCAGAGATGAGTATTTGCGCGTGGGCACGCAAGTCTGTCTGAGCTTTGGTAGGGAGAGAAAAAAAAAAAGATCAGCACAGAGTAGAGGAAAACATCCAGAGAGGCCCAGCATTCCAGCTCCGTGACTCGTTCTCACCACACAAACACTCGCAGACACACGTCGGTCATTTCCAAGGACAGATCCCACAGCAGGCATGGAGAATAAAGGGCAACAGACTCTGGAATTTTGGGTCCCACTGCTCGCTCAAGGTAAACGCCTCATGTACTGTAATCCTGTATGCTTTAGTAGTGACAGGTATTATCCATAAGAATGCAATTCTCCTCTGCTCAAGAAGAAAGTCAAACTGAGGGACTTCATCCTTTCACTCAACCAAACCACAAACTGTTAAGATGGTTTACACAACAACAGTTGCCAGGGAAAACAAATCTCAAGCCAGGTTTAATGCCATGAAGGCAGGGATTAAAATGATATTGACTTTAGCTGCAGTTATCTCATCATCTTTAGATGTGCTTGTTTGTTTTTTGTTACATCGTCTCTGAAATGAGTGGATCCCTTTCGATGGATGAGACAGCAGATACAACATGCACAAGAGTTTTCAGAGTGGAAGTAAAATGTAAAGGCAGCAGATAGAGAGAGAAGGTCAGACAGATTACTCAGGGAGACGGGGCCAATGGAGAGAGATGAAGGGATTACAGTTCTGTGGGCCTGAATTCTCATTCAACAGAAAGACTTTCATACCAGCCTGGAAGGTTTAAACACCATCAGTCTGCTTCCCTTACATTTTTGCCTTGAGGGCTCCCCAGGTGAATTACAACCTGACTCAGTTCCTTAGCTACTTTACTGTCATTTTAGGAGATTAGATGGATATTCATTATGTGATATTAATACGAGCACTGGATTCCTCAGGTATAAACTCAAACTGGACTGATCAGCACATCTGGACTTCATCCAGCACGTTTGAAAGCGTGATCGTGACCTTTGCTAAACATCTGGTTTACCTGTTAAAGCCACTTCTTTATCATGATACACAAAGATTTATCCAGGTGTACAAAAGAAAATCACTGCAATCTGATCCCTTTCTCTATCCCTGACAGGTGTTACAAAAATACAGTACATGCACACACACACACACACACACACACACACACACACACACACACACACACACACACACACGTCCATCTGGTACTCTATGTGGACGTTTCAGTTTCCTAACACGCACACACATTGTATTGGTGTTAAAAGATCTGTGGCTGGACTGCAGCTGGTGTCTGTTCTGTTGCTCTGATAACCTTTAGTGTACACACACATAGATATCACACCATAAAACCCTCAGCACACATGCATACACACACTTCCTCGTCCCAGCTAGCTTACATTGTTTCCAGAGACGGTGTTCTTTAATGTTAAGCAATGATTACGCCAGTAGCAATATAAAAATGTACTGAAACATTTCAGTGATAAAATGCTGGTTCCATTACACTGTTAGATCATTATAAGGGAATGGCTGAGCACTGAGAAAAAGCACAACGTGTGGTGCTTGATTTTAATATTCCTCTCCCTTAAACAAACGTCATGACTCAAGTGACAGAAACCTTGAGAACAGGTTTCCTTTACCGCATGAGCCAGTTTGTGGCATGTGCAGCTTTATCATCCATAAAAAGTTTATTTATAAAACACTCAGTGCCTATGCCAACCTTTATAAACAAAGACTGAAGACCATTTGAATATTCATTTTCTGCTTTAAATCTCAGATTTTAAAAGTACAGAAAGGGGAATAATTGCAAAATACGAAGGAGACCAGTTATAACAGGCGACATACTGAGCGAGTCAAACTCATGATATCAGGATTACATGGCATGCTTCTTTGTCCACTGAGTCAGAAAACTCTCTTCATCATAGCAATATTTCTCTTTTACTGCAAAGATTGGAAGCAAATAGACCTTTGAATTTATTGACCAATGTTTCAGGGAACCAAACCTTTAGTACAATTATCTTCACCGAACCTTTCTGTGAGTTAAATGTAAATGAATAGAGGACACAAACAGAAGGGCAGTGGGAAGTGACTGACATCAGGCACTAAGGCCCCAGGATCCTGCTAAAATTACACAGTCCTCGTGCCTGATGCTTCATACACACACTCTCACACACAAGCATATAAATACCCACAGTGAGTGATGTCACTGTGGCACACATGCATAAAGCCATTTTTTCTTTTTCTCTGTTGTCCCCATTGCACACGTGTCACTGGAGCAGGCAGACAGATGGTACCCTGCTGACCTCAGGGACAACCTAATTCAGCATAGAGAGTCTCTCTGTCACCAAAATACAATAATGAACTGCAATCAGAAACTCTACATTAAAACTGACATGACAGGATGAACGGCGAGGAAGAGAGAATGAGGAAACATCATAATTCCCCCTCCCCCCCATTGAATTCACCTAAAATGAATCATCCTGGTGAGAGCACTGTCAGCCATATTCTACCCCCGACAGAGCTTTCTCTACACAAAACACTAAAAAGGATGGTCTGTGTCTTATGCATGTGATTATTATCTGGTTAGCTTTCATTCACCCAGCCTCACTCATGTGATGCCGAGTCCTGGAACCAATCAACAAAGTTCAGAGGACAACAGGAAGTCAGGGGTCAGGCCACTGACCCCATGAATTCCTGTTTTCAACTACTGCTTTTCTCTTTGACTCTTCCCCTCAGCCTTCTTACCATTTTCTTTCCTTGGACCTTTTCCTCCCCCCTCCATCTCTCCCTCTGTCATCCTGTTCCCCTCTGTCTCCCAGCCATTCCAGTGAGCCAACACTGCAGGGCTTATTTTCATCTGTTTGTCTCCTCCTCTCCATCTGTTAGGAGCACTTATGTTTCTCCCTTTCCCCTTCCTTTGCCATTTCTTCAGCTATCTCTAACTGCTGTCTCTCGACCAGACTCATTATCTGTATCTTTCTTATCAATAAAGAACAGTTCCTCTCTGTGAGTTTAGTTACTGGAAATCAGAGATAGTAACCACATTTCCTAGCCTGGGGTCAGATTAAATATTAAGCGGTTATTCACTCTGCACAAACCTTTCTAGAAGGACAACAAAACTAAGAGCCTTTTCACCATGTGGAGAGAGGGATCCTCTTGCTCAAACAAGTGGGGCTTCAGATAAAATACTGCAGAGCTACGTGACTGAGGAGATCTAGGATTGCACTCTACTGTCGAAAGTCAAACCATTCAAACTATGCTTTTAGGCCGTTCGTTGAATATAAATACCATTCAAATATCAAAACTGCACTTAAATGCGTTAAGTATCTCAACATTTCTTGAGATACTTAATGCATTTCTCCAACTTGTCAGTAGATACTGAAACACCTGTATTGGTCTTCTCCTACCATGGCATATACCACCAATGCCATGCTTGCTCTCCCATTTAATCCCTCACCTCACTGGCTGAGTTCATAAGGTGCTTCCTGCTGAGTGTCATGTTGAGTGTGTTGTTGTGACTCAGCATGGGTGTCTTCATAAATACAAAGTCACTCCGGCTGGATAAGGTGGAGTAGCAGGGCCTGTAGGTGCGCGTGTGCGGCTCCTGGGTGCCTCCCACAACCTCCATGTAGCGTATGGGTCCATCAGTATTGAGCTGCAGGTGCAGGTCCTTGCTGGGCCTCTGATGGTAGCGGCTGGACCTTTGGCGACCGTAGCAGCAGCAGTCAGGGTCTCCCAGCACTGGGTCGCGGTGCCTTAGGCAGCGTACCATGAGGACGGCAAAAGTGATAAAAGACACAGCTGATACACAAGCTAGAGATATGATGAGGTACAGGGTGATGTCCGACATCCCAGTGCGCTGGTAGAAGGGTGTGTGGCGAGGGCTTGCTGGAGCGTCATTGTCCATTGCCTTCTCATCCACAGTTACTGTAATGTTCACAGAACTGGACTTTGGCGGGTCACCATTGTCCTGAATGATGACCACAATGTCATAAGTCGAGTCCGCTTCCTCCTCAGCCCACTTGCGGGCTGTGCGGAGCTCACCGCTGTGCGCCCCAATACGGAACATGCCAGCATTTGGTCCAGGGGCGATGGAGTAAAACAACCATGCATTGTGCCCGCTGTCTGCATCCACCCCTACAAGTTTATTTATGAGGTGCCCTGGACTGGCAGATGGAGGCACAGTGAGCTGTAATCTTTTGTCTTTCGGGACGGAGGGGTGTACAATCACTGGTGCGTTGTCATTCACATCCACCACAAAGACATGCACAGTGACGTTGGTTGTCCGTGGGGGTGCCCCGGCATCCCGGGCCTGCACCTCAATACGAAAAGCGTTAAGCTGTTCATGATCCAGAGAGCGCATGCTGAAGATTTGGCCACTCTCCGGGTTAATGTAGACATAAGAAGAGATAGATGAGGTCTGGACCATGCTGGGAAGGATGGAGTAGGAGATGCGAGCATTGTCACCAAGGTCTGGATCAGTGGCTGAAACAGCAGCGATGGGGGCACTGGGAGCATTGTTCTCTGGGATGTCCACAGAGTATGACGGCTGAGAAAAGGTGGGAGCATTGTCATTTACATCCGAGAGCTTCACCACAAAGGTGGTTTGTGATGAAAGGGGAGGGACACCAGCATCGGTGGCCTTGATGACCACCGTGTACTCTGGGACAGTCTCACGGTCCAGGTTGCCAGCAGTGGTGAGGCTGTAATGCTTGCCAAAAGCTGAAATAAGTTTAAATGGTAAACCTGGCGGCACGGTTAATGTAACCTGCCCATTCATACCAGAGTCCATGTCCCGTGCACTTATGAGCGCTATCACAGTGTCCGGAGCCGAGTCCTCTCTGATAGGACTAGTCAGTGATGTCAGTGTCACCTCTGGTGCGTTGTCATTCACATCCATGATGTCCACTATGACGTTGCAGGAGCCCTCCATTGCAGGGGAGCCACCATCTCTGGCCTGCACCGTGATGTGGTATGCAGTGGCTTTCTCATAATCCACATCCCCCTTCACGCGGATCTCTCCGCTTTTAGAATCCACACTGAAAAGGCTGGCAACGCGTTCCGGTGTGTATTTGCTGAACATGAAAGATATTTCCCCGTTGTCACTCGAATCCGCGTCAGTCGCGTTCAATTTCGTTACTAAAGTGCCCCGTGCAACATTTTCTAATAGTCTAACTTTTTTAACCGGCTCGTCAAAGACAGGCGCATTGTCATTTACATCCAGGATTTTAATAAGAAGAAGCGTTGAGCCGGATTTCTCAGGCTGGCCCCCATCCACAGCAGAGAGCAACAGGCGAAACGAGGCCTGCGTCTCCCTGTCCAAAGGTTTATCCACCACCAGCTCTGGAAACTTACTGCCGTCACTTTTAGTTTCTACATTCAAAATAAAGAAGTCATTTGCTGCGAGATGATAAGTGCGTAACGAGTTGGTCCCCACGTCGGGGTCGTGTGCGCTCTCCAAACGGAACCTCGTGCCCGGCGCGGCCGCCTCTGAGATCTCCAAAGAGATGTTGCTGGTTGAAAACTGCGGTGCATTGTCATTCACGTCCAGGATCTCCACCACGACGCGATGGATTTCTAAAGGATTCTCCAGAAGTATTTGAAGGTGTAACGAACACGCCGAGCTTAATTCGCACATTTGCTCCCTGTCAATTGTTTGTTTAATGACCAAATCGCCGGTCTCCTGCTTTACCTCAAAATACTGCGTCGTGGATTCCGAGACCACCCGCAGCCTCCTCTGAACAATCCGCTGAGCAGTGAGACTTAAATCTTTAGCGATATTTCCCACGAAAGATCCCGGTAGTAGTTCCTCCGATACAGAATAGCTGAGCTGAGCGGACGCACAGCCGAGGCAAGCTAGATAAAAGCAGAGGCTCCGCAGCCTCCCTCCTCCGGAGCGCTTCCTCTGTCTGGAGTCCATTGTGCTGCGCTCCGAGGACCGGAGAGTGGGAAAGTTTTTTAACTTCTTCTTTCACCGCAGCGTTTCCATAGTAAGGTTACAGGAGGCTGCCGGACTCGGTAAACATTTCCGTTTTAAAAATAGAGCGATGGGAAGTTTTGAAGTGATCATGACGGCCCACTTTTAACAGAAAACGAGGACAAAAATCAAAGTATTTTCTGCCTCTAGTGAAACTCTCTGCTGCGTCTCCTCCGCCTCACTCCCCTCGTGGGCGGGGAGAGGCCAAAGAGGCCTTCCCTCTCATTGGGAAACAGGGCTGGACAAGCTCTGTCATACAGCTCTCTCTCACTCTCTCTCTCTCTCTCTCTCTCTCTCTCTCTCTCTCTCTCTCTCTCTCACACACACACACACACACAAAATGATAGGTGTTATCTTATTGTTATACCGCTGACCACTTGAGTCACGTGCTCTCATTGAGAACTCCTCGTAGACAAATCACAGCAGTTTATCAAGCAGCTGTTATTTATAGCAATGC
>JAVQJL010015192.1:0-18694 GCA_036024295.1 Nannoperca obscura
TGAAATGTGGATCATTTTACCTCTTTTAGCCCCAAATAGTTATTTAAATAAACCTATCTGAGAGGTTACACACACACACACACACACACACACACACACGCAGTGGAGTCATATCTTGATTAGGCGGCTTAGGTGGTCCCGGGGAAATACACTCATCTCTGTCTGTCTCTCTGCCTCCCCCTCTATGGCATGTTGTTATCTCCAGGGTCCAAATGTTTGGAGATATCTTCACACACACCTGATGGCAAACAACCTCAGTCGTCTCCCCGGCCTGTTCTGCTTCTAACAGGCTCCTGCAGCCTTGACTGGACCCACAGCCTGTTTACAAAGGGGCCGCCCCAACATGCTATTTAGCCCTGTTTGTCAAAAGGCAGAAACAGTGAGGAAAAAGTGAGCTTTACACTTCCCAAATCCTTCTTCGGAAAATTGGATTCCTGACCAACTGAGAAACTTAATTTGCATTTTGTTGAAATTGACAATGTATTCTTCTGAAAAGTGGCCCACTCTTTGCCATGTTGGTAGAGTATATGAAGTCAGATTAGCCTAGCCTAGTTCACTCATATGTTATGACTTTATGACCAGCAAATTTGCTTGTGTAAAGATCTATAAACTTCCACAATATCTTAAACCCAAGCCATGAATTTAAAGTGACAATATGGAGCTGTTTAATACAATTGTAGAGGCGTTTTTTTTTATTTGCTCATAAACTTCCATCTCTGTGGGAGGAAAAGTGAGCTGATACACTGAAAAATAATTTTCTTTTTAAAGACGTCAACATATTTTGGATTTTTGTCGAGCAAAGTAACGTCAGTATATTTTTTCTAGCCCTTATTTTTTATTGAAAAGCAGTCACCAAAGAATATATTTGGCTACATTGAATGAGAATTGTATTTGTACATGAAATGCCTCTTTAGAGTAGCTAAGTTAGCAGTGTTAAAACAACAGCTGCACCTCACATGTGGCTGTGAAAGCTTTGAGAGCATTTGGCCCAACCACCTACAAAGACAGAGCATCATAAACTGTCAGCTGTCAGCAGTGAGATCATCACCTCTCTACTTTCCCTACGGCCAGGCCCTCCTTCTCGATGTAGGTACCATGTTGAATATATACATGATGATTTTAGTAAGAAAACCACACCCAGACACAGGAAAGAGGAGTTCCTCGTCAGTTACACAGATAGTAAAATAAGTTATAAATCAGCTAATCGACACAGTACGCAAAACAGACAGAACAGGTTCATTGGACTGACAACTCACATCTGTGTTACAGATAACTGTGTTTGTGAAAGGCAGAGGTCTTTGCATGATTAAAGGTATGTCAGCTCTCCTCAAACCGTGACTTTTTAAAGACGATCATCAGTCAGTAGAACAGTCGCATGGCTTGTGATGTCTTCCTCCTCTCCAGCGGCAGGTCACCCACAGGTGAATTCAGATTAGTCGGTCACACTCCTCTCCTCTTCACCACCGTGCTGTCTAACTTCAGCACGAATGAGACCACACTTCTCCATGATGATGGTCAGTATTTAGATGATGCTCACAACGAATTCAGTCAGTATTCAAGGCTATATGGGAGTTTGTAATTCCTCAGGACACAGGAATTAACCTTGAATGTCCCAACCTAATCCTCACAGTACATAGTTACACATTCGACTTTGTGTGACAGTAAGTAAACCATGGTGAAGAAATTCCTGCAGTGAACCGGCAGCAACGAGACTGAAGGATGACTGACACGAGTACACACATGCATACGCACACAAAAACCCAATTTGCACAACTTTCTATCTCTTATACACACCTCTGATCTGGTTGAGTGGGCTCTGCTCAGCACATAATGACTGTGCTATGTGGTTTTTATTTTTCTTACTCCCATATAGTTGACTCATGCTCCACTGCCTAGTGTGTGTGGGTGGGTGTGTGTGTGTGTGTGTGTGTGTGTGTGTCGAAATGTTGACAGAGTTCACTCTTCTCATATTCACAATAACTGATGATGTGGTACGATCGGTGACTGTAGCCAAAACTATTGCAGACAGGTTTCAAAATGAGCAAGAGGAGGAGCTGTTCAATTTTTCAACTGACTGGCCGTTGAAAGCCTGAGCTGCTTGTGTAAACACACAAATGCACCACACTCACATGTATGTGCAGGCTCAATCAAATACACAAGATACACACACACACACACACACACACACACACAGCCTGGTAGCAAGATAAGGAGATGATAAAAAGGCAGCATAAAATAACATTCACGCTTCTTCATCCTCAATCTTTGTTTTGCTGGTTTAGTACACACACGCAAACAACACACGAAAACACGCACAGACACACACTCACACACAGGGACAGGTATATCATGCATTCAGGGCCTACAGTGCCTACGCGTTCAGTAATTGAAAACAGGGCTGAATTATCTGAGAGAATGACAGCCCTGAAAGATTATGTGAACTCAAACATTAACACAATTAAGTGTGTGAGCACTGGAGTATGTCGCAGCATTAGACACTGTCTTCATAGTCCCCCAGCACAATGACAGAGGAATGTGTGTGTGTGTGTGTGTGTGGGGTGGGGGGGAGTGCACGCATGACAACCCATATTACCATGGTGCAATGAAGAAAGACCAGAAGCAACGCAGTGGCTGTGTTTTACGGTTGTATCAGTTTGATTACAAAACCAGAAATTCAACCAGACTCCTCCTGAACCACGTGAAGGGAAAAACACAGTGAGAACAAATGGTGTTATTTTTTATAGCAGTGATCCGGTTGTTAAAGACAGACGCTTTATCAGACAGTGAGCAAATGATTCAATTGTCTCCCGGTGATTCCACGCCTTAGCAACAGCCGCCGGGTCGGCGTGGCGACGGCCCAGTTCTGATTTATCTAGCGAGCTACACTCAGGTGCTGTTTTGTTAACAGGATTGCAGCCATTTATAACTGTGTTTCATTACTGTACTAAGAGCCGATAAGATGATCACTCACGCACACATACACACACATTCGCACAGACAGAGGCGCTAATTCAATCCGCTGACAGGGAAACACGGCAAACAACATCCATTATGGCCTCAGAGCTAATTGGTAATGGGGGGGTGAGGAAAAGAAGGGGGAGAAGGGAGGCGGATGTGGATGTGGAGGGCTGGATAAAGGGAGCAGGAGGAAGCCAGGGTTTGGTGGGGGATTTCTACAATGAGGTGTACCTCCGGAGAATGTTTCCTCTATTTTTCACCACCTATTGTTTGCAATTATTCATCACATCTATCTCTACCAGTTTCGCTGTACACATAAAAGCAGGAGTTTCTTCTTCCTCCTTGGATGAAAGGCGTTGCCAGGAGGTAAAGTAAAAATGAAAATACCTGCCAATAAACCAAACGCTTTCCATCTGACCAGCAGCAAAGAGTAAGCCCAAAACAAAGATGGCATCTCGGCCCCAGGTGACATCAAACCACTGGTGACATTTAATAATTCCCTCTCTCCCGCTAACCCTCACCCCCTCCCTCCCCAATCACCTGACTCACTATGAGAATTAGAGATAAATCTTCTCCTATACGCAGAAGAAACAGGGAGGAAGAGACAAGGTAGTGATGAATTACCGTCATTCATGCAAAGACAAGATCTTTTAGGATTGCTGGCTTTGGCTCGGTTTATTTACTTCCTCCATCACACCACATCAGCAACAGAGTGATGGTGGATGAGCGGCTGGAAAGGCAGGCAGACCGTCAGACAGATGGAGTTGCTGGGAGAAATAAATAATGCCAGCGGAGGTGTTTGAGAAGAGGAGAAGGAAAAGGGGGGGAGGAATTTTAATAAAGAGAGAGGAGAGGAGAGGAGAGGAGAGGAGAGGAAAGAAAAGCGCAGTGGGGCAGGATTTCAATGCCCGGGGAAGAGAGACAGATAAACAGATAGAGGAGAGTAGAGACAGAAGAGGCAAGGAGCGATGGATGAGCAGATTTAGAGGGCAGGAGATAAGAGGAGAGATAAAAGCATGGAGGAACAGAAGGAGAGAGGGAGGGAGGGAGAGGAAAGGCTGCTGCAGCGTACAATGTTTACATGTTCCAATACATTGTTGAACATGTCTGCTTACTTATGTCATTAGCTAGAGCTACTGAGTATGCACACACAGCGGCTGATGGCACATGCAGATATCAAGACACACACACACACACACACACACACACACACGGAAACAGAGAGCAAAAGAGAGTGATGACATGTTGGTTAAACAAAAGTATGTGTTTTAGCAGTTAGATACACCCTTTTCATATGTGTCTGTGTGTGTGTGTGTGTGTATGTGTGTGTGTGTGTGTGCGTGTGTTTGTCCCCACCACACGAATAGACCTGTACTTTCATAAAACAAAACATGAATAAATGTTAAAAATATATATTTATGACACATTCAGTTTGGTGCATTTTTTACTTTGCTCATGCAACACAGTCTTACAAAACTTCCAAAAATGACCATAAAATCTGAAACCCAAAAGGTTTCTCTGACAAGTTGAACATGTAATTGTCATATCTGTTACATATAAGTTGGCTAAAACATACTTTTAAGAAAGGAAAACTTTGATAGTGAGGCCTTGGTCATTTACAGCCTGCTAGCAGCATGACTCTAGGGTTGGCTATGTCAGTTTATACGTTGATTGGTCAGTCCACCAATCTGGTCCAGAATGAAATATCTCAACAACTATTGGATGGATTGCCATGAACTTTGGTGCAGATATTCATGTTTCCAAGAGAATGTATCCTACTGACTTTGGTGATCCCTTGACTTTTCCTTTAACGCCACCTTGAGGTTGATGTTTGAGGTTTTGAATGAAATGTCTTGACATCTATGGGATGAATTGTCATACAATTGGATACAGACATTCATGTCCCCTTCAGGAACAATTGTAATCACTTTGGTGATCCCCTTAACTTGTCATTTGTCTGATATTTTGGTTTATGACCAAACACCTGCAAAACTAATGACATTGTCATCTGCCTCAGCTGTTCTTTGGGTTTTGCGATAATTAGCAAATGTTAGCATGCTAACCCGCTAAACTTAGATGGTAAAAATGGTGAACATTTTACCTGTAAACACCAACATGTTAGCATTGTTGCTGTGAGAATGTTAGCATGCAGACATTAGCATTTAGATCCAAGCATTGTGCCAAAGTACAATCTCACAGAGCTGCTAGCATGGCTGTAGAAGACTCTTATTCTTGTTCAGTCATTGACGATTAAAGCGTGAAAGCCACTGCTTGCATCACTATGGAGAATAGAATGAGAATTGTTTGCAGTCTTTAAGTCCAAGTCATACTGTATTCAAATGAACTGTATTCTGTTGCTCTTGCAAAATTGATAGCAATCTTAAAACTGTGGTACACCATGGAAATTAATTGGAAACAATATGATGATATGTATTTATACACTTAAAAAATACATATAAAAATATGTTAAACTGTTGGTGGGCTGCTTTAAAACCTCGCTTATCTCGTGGAGTTTTCAAACTGGTGTAAGTTCTCATAAACAGTGTCAGCAGCCGAGCAATATCTCACTGTGTCATATTCAGCAGACATGGAGTTGATGTCCAGAGTCATGTAGGAGTCACCGCTGGGGTCAGAAGGCCTGGGGACTGAACCGGCACATCTCCTGCTCTTCTTCTTCTGTACTTTGAGGACTAATATAGTCACCATTGCAATAACCCATCCGACACAAACACTGGCAATAATTATTATAGAGAATGTAAACACGATTTTGTTTCTGGGGGTATGGCAGTTGTTGAAGATTTGGTCTGTGGAGTTCGGTGTATCACAGTCATATGTCAAAGTCGGCACACTGTCCTCTTTCGATCCACCACCGGACACAGTGTTTCTGGGGCTTCCCTGGACTCTGAGTTTGACAGCAGATGAGGGGAAGTTTTTGTAGCCAATCATGGCGCAGACATAACTGCCTGTATCATTATTACTGATTGGGTCCAAATACAGGAAGGGTGAGTTCCCTCTGCTGTTCATTAATTGCAATCTGTTCTTGTACCAGATGTAGCCTAGGTTGAAGTTCAGATTTGCAGCACAGTTGGGGACACAAGTCAGCCTTAACCTCTCACCCTCTTTCACTGTCCAATCTGCAACCAGCACATCCTGTTCCATAACAAGATTTTCCACCTGGATGTGCACAGGAGATGCAAAAACGTGGAGTCTTACACCAGGGGAACCTTTACATGTCATGTGATATCCTGTAACAGTTGTAAATCTGTACACAAAGTAGTAAATGGATGTGTCTTTCTTTTGTAAGTCATAAAGTTTCATTGTGCAATCATTGTTTTCACGTCCAAGGTAATTCATTCGCAACGAATAAGTCGGCAAATGTTTCAAGGGTTTAGGTTTCATTTTATGATGCAATATTTTGGACCACCCTGATATGAAGATTACCTGAACATTTTTGGGATAGGAGCAGGGAAACTCTACTGATGAGCCCTCTAAGCCACAGGTTTCAATGTGTTTGTAGGACACACACCCGTGTGACAATAGTGGAACTGAAATGAAACACAAAGTGTACAGGGATTAAATGTTATGTTGCTTGATTAATAATTCTAAGATTAACAGCAAGGATGTGATGCAATGTGTACCTGTCACAGGAAAGAGCACCAGATAGAAGGCCCAAAATACACTTCCTGTTGCCTTTGCCCCCATTGGTGCTCCAAAGTCACTGTACCAACATTAACAATTTTTTTTGCATTTAGATCGCACAAATTATAAAGTTGTCATCCACAAATTAGAAATGTTAATAGTAAGTGAAGATATACTGTTCAAGTAAAACAAAATGTCACAATTTACATAACTACAAAGATAATACAGGGTTCGATTCAGATTCTTTGTCTTATTAAACTTTTAAAGATCAAGTGGGACTGTAATATCCTCCACAATTTGATGTCTTCAGTTAGAAAAAACGTGTTACAAACACCAACATTTATAATAACATAAATGATCACACTTACCACTTAGACAGTCGTGCAGTCCGGACAGTAATCATAGAAACAACACAGCAGGTTTGTTGGATCAAATAAATACCTGATGATGCGGATGTGGAAGCTACCCATTCAATCTCCCCACCCCCGCCCTTAACCGATCACTTACATCATCAACAGCACATATATGGTTTCTTGTGCTACTGATTTTCAGACAAAGAAATGCCCAAATTTGACTCGATGAAGCACCACTGGACATCAAAAGTGTTCTTGTTTATTTATGGTTTATCTTGACCCAGCACCTGCTGAAAGAAGTGTGTATCTTCTTTAATTTTTACTATTTAAAAATACATTGAATTAAATTACAACCATTCAAAATAGAATGCTACACACTATCTTTAATGTTAAACTATAGTAAAAGCCTAATATGCATCCTACAAAAGTTGTTCTTTTGTAACCAGGGCTGGTTTTTGAACCTCAAAAACATTTCTGGTACCAACTGAAACATTTGTGTACTGTCAATCACCAAAACATGGGATCAAATGGCTGTCCATCTGCCATTGTTTACCATGTAAATTATTAAGATAAAAGTTTTGTATGGCTAGACAATATTTAACATTTTGCATAATTTTGTTTAGTTAAGCATACAAATATCATGTTTAGATTTCTTAAAGCAAGGTGTCAAAAAGTTTTATTTTGGTATCAGTAACTTAGGCACTGTATCACATTAGCAATAGCATTTACATTTTTAAAGCAGCATCAAACAAGTGAGGATGAAATTGATACAGCTGTACAAGTTTTTGTAAGTTGACTAATATCTTTAAAAAAATAAGATAAGATAAGATGAACCTTTATTGGTCCCTCAATGGGGAAATTGCAGGGCACACAGCAGCAAAGGTGATAGTAACATCTCTATCCTCCTGGGACCCGAGGAAAACAAGTGTCTTCCAATTTTTTCTTTTATAAACAGAATGTCCACTGTGGAGGACACAAGTCAACGGGCTGGGTCTCAGGAGGATAACATAATAAGTGTAAAAAAATATAGCATGCAAAGTTTTAAACAATACAGAACAAAAAAACTATGAATTTACATTATTGTTAATCAGTGTGAAAAACATAGCTCCTAGCAATGGCAGCTTTCATGTCGACTGAAAATGACATTGGTGGGACAGAATGAAACAAAATGACACTTCAGTCTGATTATCAGGCTATCTGAGTGTTGGCACACTGGACCGCGTTCTGGCCCTGGGAGACTGAGTGTGACCTGGCTGTGGCTCATGTGGCAGCCAGATTTGGCTAGATTTGGGGATTCAAGGCCTTTCCAGCTAGTGGCAGTTAGACTCGCTTTGGTGCAGAATCATCAAGTGTACCTGAGCGTACTGTGTCGTCACATTCATAACTTGCTGACACAAGCCTGGCAACCAGGTATTCCAGATTTAGACCAATGTTGTGACAAGTCAATATGGTTTCCTGGGTAACATTTAAAAACTCTGGTTGTATTGAATTTTCATGCGTAAATGAAGAAAAAGATTCCATCAGTGCAAAACCATTTGGTGATTATTATAGAATAGAATAAATTGAAGCAACTACTTACTGTACTTAGCTGTGGAAAATATTAGATTTATTATTTACACTCATGGCTGATATTCTCAGGATGCCTCCTTGCACACAACATATTCCACATTGCCTGCATGCCCGGGCAAAACCTCTATTACCAGCCACAACGTGAATATTTGCTGCCAGACCAGTGAGATGTGAGTAAGTGCTGAAACAGTCATCAGTTTGACCAGTGTGAATGCTTTAGCTTAAATAACCCTAATGGGAGAATTTAACTCGTGCAGTTGAAATTTAACAACAACAACTATGCTGAATTGTTGTGGTGTAAAAATAAAAAATAAAAATACATGACACTGTCTGTCCTCTACATTCCTACACTTCCTGTGGTACTTTTGAACAAAAAAAACCCCCTATTACCTCTTCCTGTTAATGAAATACTGTCTTCTTTGGAACTCACACAGGATAGACTTTTAATAGATGTGCAGTGTTTTTTACCCCAAGGAGACACGGTGCATTGAAATTAACTAATTTGACATTATTTGCCTATATTTTGATTTAATTTGGTTAAAGTTATCTGGGAAATGCAGTGAAAAACCCCATTAAAGCCTGTTGAACAGAGGGAAAGATTTGGAATTCAATTTAAATAGATAATAAGATAAAATTTTAAGAAAATAATGACTTTTTTGCACCCAGAGTAGAGGGAAATGCTTTTGATTGAAAGATGTAATCAGAGACATCTTTTCTTTTAATTGTCCAATATATTTGTGGTTCAAAATACCATTAGTACTTGGTTCAGAATCTGAATAACAGCAGCTGAAAAACAACTGACGCTAAGTGGCTCCACTCATTATTGGCTATTCCGGATACTCGATTTGTATAATTTTCCTCCTAATCCTGCTTCCAGTGCTGTTATACAAAGCAAACAGTGTATGTTTTGATTTTGGATGTTTTTTCAAGATAAAAAAAAAAAGTCTCCCGGTCTTTGAGAGATGATGACAAAGATGGATTTTCTGCACCGAAGAATAATCGTTGAACCGATAGAAGGTGTTTGACTTCATTCTGGAGCTCATGAACTAAAGCACTAAAGTGGCCTCATATTCCTCAGCTGTTCTAAAGCCTCGCAAAGGAACTATTGGACCCAATAGGTTTTCTTATAGGTGGCTTGAAGACACCTCATTACATCCTCTTACTCCTGTCTGTTGCTCGGGGGCTCTGGGTTTTGCGCTCCTTACACCAACTGCATCTTTGTGTGTTGGCCTTGGTAATAGGCAGTTTGTGAATGGCAGCCCTGAATACCAGCTTTATGGAGCTCACACTTGCACAGTATTGATTGACACTGTGTCACAAAAGGGTTGAGAGGTTGATTCAAATCTGTGGTCAATTTTGACTTTGTATTTTTACAAATTATAGCAGCTTTCCCCGTTACAGCAAATGTTTGTCTATCTGTGTGGCTAAGCTTTGACTTGAAACCACTTTAACTCTTTGCCCCTTTTCATCCATGAAATGAATGCATGAAAGAATTTTGTAGCTTTTGTGGGTGTTGCACGTGAAGTTTGGGCTCATGGTGCTCATGAAAACCATATTCTGATAAGGACTCAATGTCAACTTTTCAGAAAATCGTTCTCGTTTTTTAGATTCATGATTATTTTTGGGACTAACAAGTATGTTCGCAGGTTAATTTTCACGGCTCATTGGAAATGAATTCATCACGTGAAAATCATTTAATCATGGGAACACAACAGCAGCCAGATACAGCAACAGTTTTAATTATGTTCAAGGACAATGATGCAGGTATAGTTTCACCCTCCAGTTCATTTCAGACAAGCAGTCCTGGAGTGTGATAAGTTTTTACTTGTGTTGTTCAGAGTTAGAATCTTGCATCCAAATATATCTAAATGGTTATTTTAGCGCAAAAAACAAGGGTCAAAGGGCTGCAAAATTTGAGCGTGGAATTTTGTTCTTGATCTTGGAAACAGCTTGAGAAATAATATTTCAACTCCACCTACACTTAATAACTTGTGGAGCTCTGCTGGTCGATGTCTTTGACCCCTTTGTTAATGTTGAAAGCTCTGGAAAAAAGCTAGCAAGTGGACCCTAAGTAAGGAAAAGGGTTTTTTTTTGTCATACTGTTGCAAAATAATTTTAGGTGACTTTTTTTCACGTTAGGTTACATTTACATTAGATCGGGTGAATGCATTCAATGCAATCAGACACTTATTCTTACTTATGCTTGTATTCACACTACGCTACATGTGTGGTAGAGGTGGAAATGATTCATCGCTGAATACGTAGCTTGTTCACTTTTTTCCCACGCTAAGCGATTGCTTCACCGTACAAATGCACTTTAGTGTAAACCACAGTAAGTGACGGCATCGCGGTTCATAATGGTCCGCACTGACTTTGACTGTCCTCAGGTCAACATTCAGTTCATACGAAACTGGTCCTGTACGAGCACTGTTTAAACTGTTGACAGGTCAGTGGCCAGCTGTTAGCCACAGAGTAAACACGTCATTGTTTCCGTGGCTTTTAGTTGTCTTTTAGTAAGCTTTGAACCAGGATGTAGTCATGGCTGAGAACAGTGAAAGGAGGGCCACTGCCAAAAGCTACAGATTTGTTCGGTGACAATGATGATTTAGCACGGTCAGTTCACTTTGACTGTAACTGTGCCTGTGAGCCAATCACACGTTAGTTCTGGCAGCGTATGGTGTGATGATGCAGAGGTGGGAGGCGGGCTACTGACTTCCTGGCTTTTACATAGTACATCCCCGAACAGGTATCAATGAATTATTGTGTTAGTGTCACACATTGGCCCACTGGCCCAGAAACAAATGTTCCTCAGCAAACAATGAGAACCAAGAATAAACCAACGAATTCATTTATCCCTGAGGCGATGGCAGAACCGAGCCCATGAAAACAGAACCAACCACCAGCCATTATTCAGAGCAAAAGCAATGCCATCTGGTTTGAGTTTATATGTCTTGCATGTGCATGTAATATGTGCTGTAGTTGATCCGAGTACTGTGTAAATACATTTTAATACACTGGGTGGGAAAGAGACAAGGACAGAGACGAGTGACGTGGTGGTGGTTCACTTGTTTCTCTTTCTTTGCTCTCTCTCTCTCTCATACTGTTGGTATGTTGATGGATACAGCACACTCAGCAATATTTCAAGGAATGATAGGAGGTGCAAAAAAAGAAAAAACCTTTCATGGCAAAACAAACAGGCTTCGAGCTGCTTAGGCTTGTGTTGACAAATGGGGAGGGAGCCTTAAGCACACTAAGAAATGGCAACGTGAATCCCCCGAAGAATACAAAGGAAAAATCTGACTACTTGGTTAGACCATAACCATAACCATAACGCTGGGTAAATCTCACACTGACACACACACACACACACACACACACAGTCCTTTGATGAGCCTGAGGCCTAGAGGGAATAATGTTTAGCAACCTGAAAAATGCCCTCATCACAAAAGGCCTCCGACAGTAATAAATGAAATAGTTGAGCCAAACACATTAATCTCTTAAACGTGTTTGTGTGTAACTCACTCGGCGTGTGCGTCGCCTGTTTGTGTGTTTGTGCTCCTGGTATCTGTGAGTATTTCGGTGTGTCTATACACACATGCACGCATGCAGTCTGAGTGTGTGTGTGTGTGGGTGTGTGTGTGACCCAGAGAGAGAAAGGGAGACAGCTGCTTTAGCGTAAGAAAGTGAGAGGTGGTAACACGCTGTCAAACAAATACTCTCACTGTCACTGTCTTTAGACTACTTCACACCAAGCTAATGTGGAAAACACTGTTTACATGTGAAAACTCTATGCGTCTAGAGGTTTCAGATTTTTTATTTTATTATGATTTTTTGATTATTATAAAGCTTAAACCACCTAGGTTTACCTGACGAGGACCTCTTGCGGCTGAGTTAAGTTTGACTCTTGTCTGAAATAGCTTGATGTTATAGTCACGTAGGGTGGATGGCAATTTGTTTTTCGAACAACCAATCAATCAATCTGGTCACTGCCAAATGTTTCTTAAAACCATAACCACAATCTTTCCGAACCTTAAAGGAATTGTTTGGATTTTTGGATACCGCACTCGTATTCATCCATTAAATATAAGACTACAGCTTAGCTTAGCACAAAGACTGAATGCAGGTGGAAACAGCTAGCCTGGCACTGTTGAGGGGCAACAAAATCCAGAAAGGTGAGGTGGTACTCAGCCTGCGAAAACAGTTGTATTTCTACTGTGGTTCTGGAGGAACTTACTAAATCTTGGCTTTGGCTTGGAGACAAATATTATGGTCTAAGGAAAAACACTATCGAGTTGCATTAAAGGAACTGTAGGATCCAACATTTTTGGAGCTTGGTCCATATAGTGACTAAAACTCAGACCTTTCTTTCTTTAATCTGTCTCTTGCACTTTCTCTAACTTTATGGAAGTGAAGAACTTAATCGTTGGAGTGCCCCTGACACACACACACACACACACACTAACCAGGCTTGTGTCAGTGCTATCCAAAGGCTCAGTTTTCCTCATCCACACGAATATTTGTGGCCTGTGTTTTCAAATTCATCCACCCATTTTTGAAAAGCTTAGTTTTCAGTTGTCTATGACGCCAACATAGAAATATAGTTAAATATAGCCTTAGTGTTGACACACTCTCTCTTGTCCCCCAACCACTACATCGCCCGCCCAATCTTGCATGTTTGGCCTCCCATGTCTTCTTCCACTCTCACTCTTCTCATCACTTTCTAAACTGTGTACATTTTCTCTCTCTGTGTCTCTAAACTGTGTATTTTTACTCACCATTTGGCCCGTACCTTGTTCTTCCCTTCGTTCTCTTTACCTTCGCTCTTTCCCTCTCTCTCTCCAAACTGTGTATATTTGGGTCTGTCTGTGGGGAGTCAGGGGTCATTATTAATCTTGCTAGCTCTCCTAGCTTCAGGCATAACAGCAGGGCAGCATCTGTTTGTGTGTGTGTGTGTGTGTGTGTGATGTGAGAGGGAAAGGAGTGGTTGCGAATGAGTCAGTTACGCTGTTCGAGTATAGGTGTGGGAGAACATGTTTTTGTGAGTGCACCGTCTGTATGCCGTTTAGGTGTGTGAGCGCCTGTGTGTGTGTGTGAAGGAGAGGGAAAGTGCATTTTGCCATGATGGATCATGAGAGACCCACATTCTTAATGCACACTCGCACAAGACAGACACCCATGAGAAATGAAGGGGAGAGAGAGAGAGGCAGCAGAGAGGGGGAGGGAGAGAGAGGGGAGATGAGGAAACCGAGTGAGAGAGAGAGAGCAACAGAGAAAGGAGAGAGAGAGAGAGCAGGGAGAGTCCCTGTTCTTCCTGAACTCATTAACCGTTGTCCTCTCCGCCCTCCCTCCCGCACTCCCACAATGCCGAGCAGTGGCGTGCATCAATAATGCTGGTGACAGCACGAGGGGGACGGGTCAGACAAGCAACCGCCATCTCCCTGGCAACCACCACTATGGCCACCATTGCCACGACAACAATTGCCGAGTGCACACGGGGGGTATCCCCCTTCCCCGCTGGCCCAGCTCCCCTCCTGCAGCCGCCGCACAGCGAAGGCCTCCGTGCCTGCTGCTGCTGGATCAGAAGCAAGCTAAATCCACAGCATGGCTCCGGCATAGGATGAGGCGAGAAAAAGCTGACTGATCTCGACTCTGAGGTGAACTGAATGGACAGGAGATTCAATCTGAGCCGGGTTTAGCAGCATTATTCAACAATTCAAGAGGAGGAGGATGGGTAATGGACGTTCTGGTGACAGAAATCCCCAAAAGAGTCTCTGGAGCTGGTCTGCGAGGCTCACAAAGCATCGCTAGCTGCATGGAAGACAGTTTCAAGAGAACAGTTGCCCTTCATTGTCAAAAAGCAAGCATGCATGCATGTGCATACGGAACAACTCGGGATCAGGAAGAAACATTTAATATGATTTAAATAAGCCTGAAGCGTGCCAGTAATATTTGATGATTCATCTGCCTCTCAAATGTTTCCTGATTGTTAAACCAACATTGGTTCATATTTTTTGACATTAACACTTGATGAAATGACTATGTAATGTGAAAAAAGGTTGCTCATAATGCTGAAATCATGGTGATGTAATTCCCAACTCTGCAGCACCAACAGAGTTTTGTAGCCTCTCTTAGCTCTTTTTGTGTTTCTTTGTTTTGTTTAACTGATCGTATCTTCACTGTCTGAGCTGCTCATCTTCCTCCACAGGCATCCGTCCATTTTCAAAGCTGATTGTGCTTTCTGATAAAATATGAACACCTCATCATTTGAACCAAGCTAGCAGAACTATTACTAGCATTAAAAAACTTCCAGCACAGCTCCCATTAGGTTTTAACAGCGCGCCGTGTCAACGCTTTTAAACAGTTTTAAACATTTTGCAAATACGCTGCATGTTTCTGGCACTGAGAATCACCATTTTGTAATTCAACTTGTTTAAGAATTGTTGTGAGCCTGCGTACCTCACTTTTTATACCCTCACGTTTTGCATTTTTTCAAAGAAACATGCCCCGATTGCACCTAATTGAACATATTCAACTTCGAGACAGCCTCTCCTATTTGGTCTGCTGAGGGATAAAAGTAAATAATGTACTAGAAAAGCAAGACGTTTTTGCAGCAACATCTATCACACTGTGCCAGTGGATACAATCATGATAATAAAGATGGTACATTCACAGTGAAATGTAATCCAGCCAGTTCCTTCAGTTTGTGTATTAAAACACAAAATCGTGGTTTCTTCATTAGTGCCATTAGCCTATTTTTCAAGGCAGGAATTATATGGAGCCGGATCAGTGAAAATATTTTACCTTTGAAAACAAAACCTGAACTTTATATTTTTACATTCTGATGTGTTTTTCAATGAACGTTCAGATTTTTTTCTTCATGTCACTCTTTTTTCAGTGACATTTTTTTGATGCTTTTGTGTTTTTGTTTTTTAAAACGTCAGGGTTTTCAATTTCAACTCTCTGTCACTGTTTTGGCGTGGGGAGAGGGGCCAGGAGAGCCACTCTTCACTGTTCACAACCAGCCTTCCTCCTGGTGAACTCGCGGTCGGAGGCCGTCGCTGCAGGTCTGCGGTGATGCCGGAGGCTTCGGAGGGGACGAGAGGACGGCTGGTGCAAAACAGCAAAGAGCGACTTTCTCTCCTTAGTTTGCAGATTATACGTAAATCACGTCGCTCTCCTGCCCCCCCCCCCTTCCCCCCAACCCCTCCTCTCCACACTAAAACAGTGACAGAGCTGAAACCGAAAAACTGACATCTTTAAAAAAAGACAACACAGGAGTGTAAAAGAAACTGTCACTGAAAAAAGAGAAGAACAAATTTGAACATTGTCACTGAGTAACACAGGATGTAAAAGATATCAAGTTCAGGTTTTGTTTTCAAAGTCAAATTTTCTTTTCGATGCCAAATGTAACTGATCTGGCTCCATAGAATAAAAAATAAATTAAGCCTTGTGCAAAAGCATTGCCTACAGACAGGATTTGAAAGGTAATGTGTGTGTTTCCATGTTGTTACAACACTTTTCTTTCAGTTTAAACACCGAGATGACAGTTTTTACCACTACGACCTTATTCGTAACAGTGGTTCATCTCAGCTGCAGAGATTGCTGCCTAACTAAAAAACGTTTCACTGTTATCTAAACGCCATATTTAGTGTTTATTAGTCCATAATAGTTAGGAAGCAAAGTTAAAAGAACCTAGGACTGAGATAGATACATAGATAGATAGGGGCCAGAGGCTATACACTCACACACACAATTTGATTAAGTTCAGCTGCCTTGCCTGTTAATCTTTAATAATATAATTAATCCATTAAAGGTTAATGGTCCTGTCACTGCAAAACTGTACATATGAACACGGACAAGCATGCGTGTGTGTGTTGCGGTGCATGCCCGGTGCAGAGGCAGAGCGAAGCGGCTGGCTGCTTAAGGAGAGAAAATCAAGAAACAGGGAGACAGACAGAGCAAACGTCTCGGGGAAAATAGGCGATAAAACGAACGAACGGGAAGCTCCTCGCCCAGAGACGTCGGCGCCGAGTTAAATATCGTTTCTAGTAATCGTGTTTTTTTTTCGTATTTTCTGGCCGGTAAGAGGATCGCTGCGACATGTCAGATATTAGTTCGCGCGCCTCCTGATAAATGTGAAGCTACGACGACGGCGGCGTGGCTGCCCGCGCGAGCCCACGGAGCTCGCGAGAGGGATATTTCCTTTCCTCTCGGACGGAAAAACAAGGCGCGTGAGGGGGGGGAGGGAGTTGATTGCTGCAGCTTGGCCAATAACACAGTGAGCCCCTCCACGGGCGGGTCTTGAATTTGGGTCTCGGCCAATGAGAGCTCGAGTGAGGGTCCGTGCCCCCACGTGGGTGCTGAGTTCCAAACAACAAGGAGAGGGCTTTAGGCCAATCACGGGCGCGCAAGGTGTTAATCTAGACGCGGATTGGCCCGCTGTTTTTCACAGAGTCCTCTCACTCATCACGTTTAGCCCGTTGTTATTAACTCTTTCCTACCACACAGGAAGGAGCTGCTCTGCCCATAAAACACAAACCCGCACTGTAATAGCCAAATGTGAATTAATGAATGATTCAGAGGCGGTTTGTTTTTAGAAACGCGACTGTTTCAAAGCCTCGTTTCAGGCACATTTAAAGAAAAGCGAGGGTAATAGTACTACACTGGAGCACATGGGGCGACCAGAGCAGCGCTGCAGCCTTTTAAGCGCGCGTGTTCCCTGATCGTAATCAAATCAGCATGCAAGAAACCAACGAGATTAAAAGCACATGAGAAATGCATGCTTAGCAGTGAGGTATAACCCACATTCACACATTCAGCCTCTAAAAGTGTGGGTCAAACCTGCTCCTGTTAGACCATGTACAGCCTGCGTTACACGGCAGAGACACAGACTCGGGTACGGTGACTGGAAATGATTGAAGGGGGGGTTCTCCCCTCCCACCCCTCTCGTTTTAATTGCACTGATGTTTTACAGTTGATAGCGCTTCACGTGTTGTTGACGCCTTTCAATTTCTGCGAAGTCCCCCCCAAAAGCAGGATACATTAAAAGCAGCCATTTTAAATAGCACTAAAGTATGTCCCTCCTACGCTATGCAGTCACACAGGCACCAACAATGACAAACCAAGCATCAATCTTCTCTCTCTTTTTTTAACCTCCAAAAAATATATAGGCAAGCTTTTCATAAAGGAGCCAACGTAGAAGGCTGACACCGCCACTTAGTGGTGGCTTAGGGAATTACAACTTCGAGAATGCCCGTTCAAGGCGTGTGCGTGCGTGTGTGTGTGTGTGTGTGTGTGTGTGGAACTGTTTCAACATGCAAAGTGAAAAACAGCGATTACATCGTTTGTTTTCTTACTGTAATTGCAAAATGAATAGTTGTATTGATATTAACTGGAAGGCATTATATAAATGTGTATAAGCTTTCAGTCGTGGCACATGTGAAAGTGATTTTCTTACACAGGACAGCACCTCTAATTTCCACGTTGGAAACGTGTTTGGTTCAAGATGTCTTTCTTTTTTAATTTACAGTCAGATAGCAATGACAGTCACTGTAGCTCTTATAGGTGTCTACATCTTATATCAGCTTAGTTTCACCTGTTCTCTGCTCCATTCATGTAAAAAGAAAACAAACTGCAAGAAAAGATCGGCTGAGAGAGACCGAACAATGTCTTTTTCCATTGTATTTCTTACAAAAGTTGCAAATGTTGTGTATTCTTATTACAGATTTTGCTGAAAAATCTGATCTGAATTCAGCATAAACAGGTAAGAGCCAAAAAAAAATTGTTTACACAGTTTGGGCTCTCTTTTCATAAAAACTCTTTCTTCCATAAGCCTAGATAGTCATGTTTAACTGGGTAACAGGTTGCCGTGTAATGTATACTCCCAGTGACCTAAGTGTGAATTTGGGTCCTGATACGAGTTGATCTTCACTGAAACGGACTCATAATGTGTCAGGGAGGAGAGGAAGGAAACAGACAAAGAAATGAACAAGGCAATACAGCAGCAAAACCCCTTACAGCTTGTTTTGGCATGCTTTTGCAACAGCAATAACAAGGACAACCAGTGGACTCAGAGATTGATCCAGCTGATCTCTCTTTCATTCAGTTCACAACCTCTAGAATTGAACTGGAGACGAGAGAGAGAGAGAGAGAGAGAGAGAGAGAGAGAGAGAGAG
>JAVQJL010015195.1:0-12905 GCA_036024295.1 Nannoperca obscura
GGTGGGAACGTTGGGTCTTTGTGTGTGTGGAAGTTGGTCTCGACCGGCTCCATGTGATTGAGTGCCCTGAGATAACTTTGTTATGATATGGCGCTATATAAATAAAATTGAATTGAATAATATAAATAATGGCTCCAACATAAAGTACAAGTTAAACTTTTTAATTTGATCTGGTCCATGCAGGCCAGAAGCACCAGAAGGAGCCCATTTGTGCATTGTGGTTTTTTTTGCCCCAGTCATACTGAACATATTTTTTATATGTACAATATGACTATACTTTACTATATACTGCTTTATCTGTGTATATATTCATTACTTACTACGTTTATTGTTATGCCCCAAAATACCAAAGCAAATTCCTTGTATGTGTGAACTTGGCAATAAACCTTTTTCTGACCTAGGCACAATTGAATCTAATCCTGATCCTGAAAACCTGGTTTTTCATCTTCTTGTATACATGATTGTAAAATGATCTGTGATGATTGTCTGCATTGGTGCAGACATGTCTTTGACTGTGGAAATGTATGTTGTATGTAATGAAATGCATATATAAATACATTTAAAGTGGGATTTATTACCAACATATGCATATAAATACAAATATATCCAAGACACATGAAATGGTCATGTCATGCAACTGCTGAATTAGTTTACTGGCACCCATTTTAGTCCACTTCAGGCACTGATAGTACACCAAGTATGACCTAAGTAAGCTGAACTCTGGAGTCAAACTCCCAAGTATAGGTGGATAATTGGGACAACATAGTTCTTGCTGACATCACTAGCTCAGCTTGGGTCAGATGATTATACTTCAACTCAACTCACTTGGGGGTGGTTTCCCAGACAGGGTTTAAATTAGGCCAAGAGTAGGCCTTAATCTAGAATAGTTAATCACTGCTTAATAAATGGCTTTCTGAAACAGATTAATTAGAGATTACTAACACCTGGACTATGGAGTCTTGAACTAAAGTGAACAAGATTAATTGAAAAACCACCTGTGCTAGTCTGAATTAGCTGGAGAGAGGTTGCCCATAAAACATGGAATGGACCCAGGAAATCCTAAAATTGTATGGAACTGGATGAGCAAATCCAAGGAAAACAATTGCAGCAGAAAAGAGACAGCGAACAAAAAACTTTACTGAGCATGAGAAAACTCTTGAAGATACTCCAAGTAGAACTGGAGATGAAGGAGAGAGATGCAACTGTCTCAAATATCACATCAATGCGTGAATCTGGAATAAATATTGTTTTATTAAATCATGTTGGATGTTTTGGGTGTTTCTTTAATATACCAGACAAAATATACACTTTTCCTTTATTATACATTCATTTGCTCAACATATGTGAAAATGTATCTGATCCTAGCAGAAGTATGAAAAGGTAAATTATGTCAAATAACTACTTAAAGTGGCACAATGCAAAAGCATCTCTGTAAGCAAGTCCTTCTCTGTGGTTTGTTATAAATGGAGGTACATCTGAATTGTCATCCTCTTGTACTGGAGGATCTGGGCATCCATGCTGTTTCAGGTAGTTGTGAAGAACAGCTGTTGCAGTGATGACTAGGCAGCATCTTCTTGGCTTGAATCAAAGTGTTTACCAAAGGGACTAAAAACGACTCTTCCAAACACCAAACATGCACTCTACTAGACCCCTAGTGCGCATATGAGTCTGGTTGTAGTGCCTTTGCTCAGTTTTTCTTGGAAGAAAAGATTTCTGAGCATACCCACTGTCACCAAGCAACATTCCATTATGATCTCTTTCAAAGTAAGCATACAGAGACGAGTTAAGGAAAATCCGTGAAACATTGTTGCACATTTCCAACGTGCAACAATGTTTGAATACTGTAACCCGGGAGTTCATACACCTTGAACATGTATGGAAAACCAATTCTTGCGGTGACTGTATTCCTCAGCATCTGGAGTAGAGGGACGTTTTATGGGAATATGGGTTCCGTCAATGCAACCTATGGCTCCTGGGAAGTTCCCATATTTATAAAATTGTACCTTGTTGTCAGCCTGGGCCGTCCTCTTTGGGTAACAAAGAGGAGGAAAGCCTGGGTTCCAGAAGTGAAATAATATCTACAGCATGTACTTTATGCATTCGAAAACAATCTCGAAAACTAATTTCATCATAACCTTGCAATGGGTCACTTCTGTCAGCAACAACCCGTCTAGCTGGTGGAATCCGTTGATCTTCATTGACATACTCCAAGTAATCCATGTGTCTTCTTTAACAAACGGCATTAATCTTAACTTAAACCTGGGAGGTTTAATTTAAACCTCAATTTAATCCTGGAGTATCTCTAATCTTCCTTCAGGAAATCAGCTTAGTTTATTCGGGACTAGGCTAAGTCTAGGACTATTTTACACTATGAGCGAGAAAGCAGATTTATGTTAGTCTGCATTAAATCGTGTTTAATCGTGTTAAATGCATTTAAGTCTAGGACTAGCCTTAATCTCTGTCTGGGAAACCGCCCGCCATCTCACCTCAAATGTTCACTTAACATCTTTGGAATGTGCAGAGCAAAACCACTTCCAGACATTTGTAGACTTCTTAGCTAGATGTGGACTCAGAGAGTACTTGATCTGTAACTGATGGTGTTTCACAGGTTCATGATAAGTACAGGCAAGAATGCTGAATGAGAAAGTTTTCAAGGTTGTAACAACATACAGTGGTCCTATCACTGTAGGGAATATCAAAAAGCCCAATGAAAAAGCATCAGAGCAAGCCAATGGAAGCCAGTGTCAAATATCAACTGACATCATGCACCAGCATTTGAGTACAATCTTGATAACGTTGGTTAAATTGCTAAATCTTATCCCCCTGACAAATTTCTAACTTCAGCATATCACTGAACTCTGCTGCTTTATTAATTCTAACAAAACTAACCACGTCACCATTTCATTTGGGTTCCATTTGGTTCCAATATTACAACAGGGAAAAAGACATCTTTTTCTTGTGCTGGATGCCAGATGGTTTGGTCTTCTGCAAATACACACTGTCTGCTTCTAGCTCCCACCTCGACAAAAGAGAGTCATTTGACAAAGCAGCCTCTGACAGCTCCAAGAGCAACAACACCTGCTGTCGCCCTCCACTGCCAATCCTAATAATCATTTTAGAAAGGGCCTGTATGGAGCCAGGGCTCATTCACACGTCTGTGTTCACAAGTCCGACTCATTATTTCTAAGAAGAGCTGAAACAGAGAAAGAAATAGAGCGGGGCTGTGGGCAACAACAGTATTTTTGGAGGTGTTGTTGAATGTGTCAAGGTCAAGTGAGAGTCCTTGCTTTGTTTTTGCTTTTTTTAGTTGCTTTGATTTGATTTACAGAGAAACGTTCAACCTCACAGTAAATTGTACTGCTGCAGCTTTTTAGAGCCCAAGGTCATCAGAATGTATTGCATTCCTTAATTGGAGTCTTCTTTGGCTCACTAAACCTCCACAGCCTGAGCAACTCTTTTCAGTATTTTGTTTTTCTTAATTTCCTTTTTTTTTTGCTGATTTGTGTGGTGCATTGGGGACTTCCTATGAAGTTGGGGGACCAGAGGAAAGCCTCGAGCTCTTGATTAACAAACACAATATTGAACTTTCTCTTGCTTCTGCTGAGATATATTCAAACTCTCTGCCTCTTGTTTGCCTTGTTATCACACCCTCACTTTTATTGTGTGCTCTGCCCTCATAATAAGATTTTGTGTCTGTATATGTGTAGGTGTAAGGGAGAAAATAAATTCAGCTGAACCACCGAGCACACAGTTTTATCTCATATGATAACCATTCAGTGAGGGCTTTGTAAGCACCAGTTACAATGTTTTGCCAGATCACAGGTAATATCTCCCCATCCCTCAGTGATTAGATTAAGTTTCTCAGCTGCCTGCTCCCGCTGTGGCTTAGGAGGCGAAAGCTCCTAAAATGAGGTGTCATTGCAAATTACAGGAACAGCTGAGGCCCAGCGCCACCCCACCGGCTAGGCTCACACATCCACGTGCCAGCCACAGTAATCATTCTAGATCTGGCCCACTGTGAAGTAACAGCAATTGGTGCTGATGTGGTGTTTGTGTCAGGGGATGGGGTGGGGTTGGCTGAGGAGTCCGAGTCCAAGGCAGATACATTCCTCCCCCACCACCACCAGGTTGCAAACATAATCTACCTGAGTTGGAAAGTTTTTAAAAATGTAGGTATCTTTGGAAACTTTAGGATCTCCACAATGATTTGAATTCAAGTTCTAAGTTTAAAGAATGTTTGGCTGAATAGCATGAATTTGCACTGACTAACTGAAAGGGGTGGAAGGGAGGTTTAAAAGGGTTACATTTTTACAGTTCCAGTGCTAAAAATACAAATCTTTAGACGACAAATTCAGGTACCTGTATATTTATCTGTCAGGCAATTAGGGGCCTTTCTTAACCTTACATGAGGCCTAGGCAGTAATATATCAAACTATAAAGAAAGGAGTGTCTGTCTGTATGGATGTATGTATCTATATCAATTGTTCCGTTTTCTTTACAACCATTCATCTGATTGACTTCACACTTGGTGGTTGTATTGCTGAGGACCCATGGGAGTGCAGAGTTGAGTGTGAAGTCGATCGGATGAGTGTCCTCGACAACTCTGCAAGCAGCACTTTTGGGGGCCAAGCAATCAACCGGCTCCAAACGGGCAGGTGATCCATACCGGCACGCCCCCCGACAAAGCTGTAAGCAACCGGGAGCCAAGCAATCGGGCACGCGCTCTGAACTGGTCTTTACAGAAAAGAGAAATCTTCAGACAGCTTGGAGATCAGCAGGATCTCGTATAGAATAGAGCAAAAAAAAAAACAAGGCCCGGAAGAAGAATGTTATGTGAGACAGCGACAGCAAGCTGCTAGTCTGACATGTGTGCATTTGTTTGGTCCCTGCTGCACGGCAGGATCATCTTGCCTCACTGCAATGTTCCTCCAAATGGAAGAAATCAGAAGAATGACTGACCCCCAGGGGCTTGTCCCCCCAGCTAAGGTCAAGCATCGCCTCCTTACACCTCCTCCTGCTCACTTTCCTCCGGAGAGACCCTTGAGTCATACACACTTCTCCTTCACTGCACAGTAAGCCTTCAAGTTCTGGATATAAATTATCTCTGCTCACACTCCCTTGCTCTACTGACACAGCCTGGATGGGGATAACAATCCATTCACAGCCATATCTAGCCCATCTCTATATCCAAAACATGTGCTTGGGTTCCTTCTCACTTCACAGGCATTTATTAAATTCTGAGAGCACTCCATCTACTCAGACAGAGAGAGGGGAAAAATAGGTCTGATCACTTTCGGATGTTTTTTTCAGCAGATTAATCAAACTCCTTATTACACAGATGATTGAGATCCAATTATTTGCTGAATGATATTCAGTTTTAATTAATTTGAATTTACATTGCATGAGCCTGGAATTAATATTTCTATTTTTAATCTGAGGAAATCTGATGGGTGGCTCTGATTGAATTAATCGTTCATGTTTCCTATACTCTGGCTGTGTAGACCTTTGCGTTGTGACAATGGCCCTAGGTCCCCCGTACCCAACGGGTCAATCTCTTTAGCCAGCTGATCAGGTCAAGGTCCTGGCAGGGCTGGGATCTCCAGCCACCGGAGACACAATTAGAGTGGACAGAGGAGACAGATTACACAGCAGGGTGATATATTACAGCTCTGTCAAAATAAGACACACAAAATGGCCTCTGGTGTATTGCGCTGGTAAATTTGGGCTGTCTGTTGAACTTCTCTTACAGCCATGCTGGCCTAGATGGTTTTAGGTCATTACCCTCACAGAAAATTCCAAGGAAACTCAAGAGGGAAAAGGCAGCTTTCATTTATCTGTACATTTCTTCTTCAAGAAAACTTCCCATTACTCATTCTCGGAGTTCAATGTAAAGAAACAGAAGTTGTAATTGTCTTAAGTGTGAGTTATCACATTTTACAAGATAATGTAGCAGGCTGTTTGAACTTTTAAAACGACACAAACATAATACATGCGCACTGATACAAGTAGTAGCAGTATGTAGGGTGATCTGGGTTTTAAACTGTCTGTTTATCTGTCACAAAACTGGGTGAACATTCGTTAATGAACCAGGTTACAAAAAACAATTAAGCATCAGTCCAAGGTCCGAGATGCTTCATTTCACAACCTGGGTCCAAATGGACTTTGAGTTAAGATTTCTTTTTCAAACTTTATTTATTTTCAATAAGCACAATAATTACAGCAAATCAGTCATTGAAATTAATGAATGAAATGCTTGTTCTCAGGCAGAATTCTGCTTGAGGTTTCTACCTGTTAAAAGGGAGTTTTTCCTTGCCATTGTCGCCTAGTGCTTGCTCATGGTGGGATAGTTGGGTTTTTGTGTGTGAGGAAGTTGGTCTCGACCTGCTCCATGCGATAGAGTGCCCTGAGATAACTATATCTATAATATTGCGCTATATAAATATAATTGAATTGAATTGAATCCCTGGTGATGCTCTGCCAGGCCTCTACTGCAACTGTCTTCACTTCCTGCTTGTTCTTGGGGCATTTTCCCTTCAGTTTTGACTTCATCAAGTGAAATGCATGCTCAATCGGATTCAGGTCACTTATTTGACTAGAAAAATTCTTTGGTTGCTTTCGCAGTATGCTTCGGGTAATTGTCCATCTGCACTGTGAAGCGCCATCCAATGAGTTCTGAAGCATTTGACTGAATATGAGCAGATAATATTGCTGGAAACACACACAATTCATCCTGCTGCTTTTGTCAGCAGTCACATCATCAATAAATACAACGGAACCAGTTCCATTGGCAGCCATACATGCCCACGCCATGACACTACCACCACCATGCTTCACTGATGAGGTGCTATGTTTTGGATCATGAGCAGTTCCTTTCCTTCTCCATACTCTTCTCTTACCATCACTCTGGTACAAGTTGATCTTTGTCTCATCTGTCCATAGAATGTTGTTCCAGAACTGTAAAGGCTTTTTTAGATGTTGTTTGGCAAACTCTAACCCAGTCTTCCTGTTTTTGAGGCTCACCAATGATCTTGTAGTGAACCCTCTGTATTCACTCTGGTGAAGTCTTCTCTTGATTGTTGACTTTGACACACATACACCTACCTCCTGGAGAGTGTTTTTGATCTGGCCAACTGTTGTGAAGGGGTTTTTCTTCACCAGGGAAAAAATTAGTCTGTCATCCACCACAGTTGTTTTCCGCGGTCTTCCGGGTCTTTTGGTGTTGCTGAGCTCACCGGTGGTATTCTTTCTTTTTAAGAATGTTCCAAACAGTTGATTTGGCCACACCTAGTGTTTTTGCTATCTCTCTGATGGGTTTGTTTAGATTTTCCAGCCTAATGATGGCTTGTTTCACTGATAGTGACAGCTCTTTGGATCTCATATTGAGAGTTGACAGCAACAGATTCCAAATGCAAATGTCACACCTGGAATAACCTCCTGACCTTTTACCTGCTTAACTGATGATGAAATAACGAGGGAATAGCCCACACCTGTCCATGAAATAGCTCTTGAGTGGGTTGTCCCATTACTTTTGGTCCCTTAAAAAGTGGGAGGAACATATAGAAACTGTTGTAATTCCTCCACTGTTCACCTGATTTAGATGTAAATACCCTCAAATTAAAGCTGAAAGTCTGCAGTTCATTTAATTTTAAATCCATTGTGGTGGTGTATAGAGCCAAAAAGATGAGAATTGTGTCGATGTCCCAATACTTATGAACCTGACTGTAGCTAGTTCAGCTAAAAACATAAACATTGTTCATTGGCTCCAACTCATATTTTTTGTTCTACAACTATTATTGTGTAATAAAAGTAATCAGTGGTAATCAACCATTTAGATTTAAAATATGCAGCTGATTAATAAAAGTGTGCTTTGTGAGAAAACATCTTCCCTGTTCTTCTCTGGCCAGAAACCTCTGGTTTACATAGATATTGCTGTATGACTGACAATAGTGCGGACCCTGCTTACTTGATGACTCATCAGTACTTGTGCTGCAGTTACAGTGCGTTTTACCATTTACCATTATCCAGTGATTGCCACTGTTGAACAGAAGTAGGTATGCTTTAGTGTGACTGATAATTTAAGATTGGAGAGTTTATACAAGAGTGTAATGCCTTTGAATTCCTCCTTTTGAATTCTGTAGAAACACATACAAATATTTTAGATTTTTATGATGCTCTATAAAAAGTGTTTATAGTTCTTTCCAAATTGCAGCCAAGTGTTAAACATGTACCCTCCACATTCTATGACAGCACTCATTAGAAAGAACAGAATTTCAAGGTAACTTTCATAAAATAGAGAAGTGAGAAAATTGAATTATTTACTTCACCAAGTAAACAGAATAACTGGTAAGACCTGAAATAAATTCTGAACCAACATAAAGTGTTTCCATTTCACTTTCAAGGAACACAGAATGCCTGCAGTTGATGCACCGAGAGTAATAGGGGGAAGTGAAGGAGTAATTCAAAACAAACTCATTTCAAAAGATGACAAATCTTCTTTTCTTCTGCAAGAATGATACACCAGAGACTGTTGCCATAATACAACCTTACAACAGCATTAAGCAAAGGTCATTTTTTACTCATTCTCAATTTCCTATTATGGTACTATTTCTGTTGTATCTTCTGTAATGACTTAGTAGATACAAAGTACATTAAAGACTATTTTACCAGAGACCTCCAGCATGTGTGGATGCATGTGTTTGGCAACACTACAGACAGCTGTAGGCCACATGAGATGTCTGAATGTCCCCCCTCTAAAAACACCGGGCCTCTTCTTCTATCATAGGGTGCCTGGCTACAAGGGCATAAAATGCTCTATGAGATGCAACTGAATACCTCAGTCGTTGCATCTGCAATTGGACCAAAGCCGAGATCTTGACCCTGCAATCCATCACAATGGTCTCAACTGGTCTGAGTGGAATTACAACACAATTCATTAGTGTTTGTGTGTCATACTGCAAAAAGCATATACAAAGAAAGTCCATACGTCACACACATATTGCTATGAGTTTTGGGTAAACAAAGTTTGATGAAGCCATGTGGTGCTTTCCATCTGGATAAACCGCTGATATGTGAGGACTGCTGCTCCAGAACTGATTCTAGATACACTGAGTATGTCACCAAATGTGACAATGATGAATTTCATTACTTCATCAGTGAAAGAACAGAAAAGGCAGAGGGAGTAATAACAACACATATAAATGTTCTAAATAAATGTATAACTAGTCACATACAGACAGATTAACACAGGAAGAACAAGAATTGTAACTGTGCCTCTGACTGTAGCTGTGTATTTTCTTGAATTAACTTTTTAAAACTATTTTGGCACATGAAGAAATTCTACATACACAATATTTTTTCAGTGTTTTCTTTTGTTCTGAATCATCTGTTTATCTGAAGGCTCCTGGTATTCACACATCAGTAGTGGATGGAAATGCACATTAATTTGCATTTTCATTTGAGGATTTTATGAAAATTCACTTTCACAAATTTGACCAACAAACCATTCCAAGACATGGAATATATCTGATTTCCCCTAGCCTTCCAAAGATGTATGGCCACTGATGACAACAAAGGATCGACCGTGTGTGTGTGTGTGTGTGTGTGTGTTTGTGAATTCTGCATTTCTTGGTGCATTTGAAACTTGAAACAGCCTTGTCTACCAATTCTGATTTATTTGGTCTTGATATGCCGACTTACAGGGAGGTGCCCACCAAATGGGACACAGCACAGCAGTGGGAATGTCCATGTTTCTTTCAACATGTTCACACAGAGATGACTGCAGCACACATAAACAAATCTTGCTGTTTATTGCAGGCATGCCAAAGCAGTCTGTAAGATTCCCAAAGCAGATAAAATCAAGCCGAATTGCATGAATATCTCAGTGGTGTACACAGATTGCTATCTGAGGATAAGTGCTTACAAATGAAAAAACGGTGGTGAATGTTGCTGCAGTGCACTGAAATTAAGTCTTAACAGTTGAAATGTCCACTGAGATGAAGATAAAATGAATTGTAATTGCATCAACTTTAATCAACAAAATGGAACTGAAACATATGTGAAGACTTAAATACAACATAAGAAGAGGTTAATAGTTATCTTGTTTCTACTGGATGTCTCACCACTGAGCTAACTGGATATTACATGAAGCTAAATCAGAAAGATTCTTCATCAGGGTTTTATTAATGCACGTAAGACATGCAGCTCTCTCCCAGCAAATTTGAGTGAGGGAACACCTGTAGGAGGCGTGGCCTCATGGCTGCATAGTGTGAGGGTCAGGAGACACAGGGGAGACTGACTGACACTGATTAGAGTCTTTTTTTGTACACATTATATACATAAACATGAAATATTGATTTTTATACATTTGGTAAGAAATGTTAACACAAGCACTGATGTGTTTCATCACAGTACAGTGATATAATTTAGTTCACAGCTCAATAAACAAGTCTGAAGCACCTCTTAAATAAGTCTATCTGCAATTGACTCACTGTAATTGCCAGCTCCTCCAACAGCCAAGCTTTGTCAGGACTTCACTACTTTCATCATGATGTAGGGACAATGGGAACTCCACAGAACAATCTAAGAAACAGAAAGTACGTTTAGTTAGATTAACTGTTGTGATTTACCTACCTTTCCTTATGATTTCATTATCAATTATTGATTCATTCATTTATTAACTATTTATTGTTGAACTGGAGTGAATTTTGCCAAGCTCTGGTACTCAGAATTCCAAAACCCTTCAACCTTTATTAGAGTATTGATATTGTTATTTTGGTTGAGGTTATTAATTTAATTTTTAATCTGAGTTATATATTTTTGAAAAATGGGATTCATCTCATTAATAATTTTCCCCATCTTTATGTTTTGTTAAATTCAATTATTTAATGTAAACATTGATTATTTGTGAGTCACTTTACTTTTTGTAACGAATGATGTGTTAACGCAATATAATTTTGGTGCCTCTTTGAGGTTGTTAATTATGGTTCCATATTTTGGTATCTTTTAAGCCATATAATCCCAACAACAGTATATGTCTGCCTATGTGAGCTTGAAATGAAATAAGCATGATATGCAAGGCAGAAACACAATGTCCATGCTACTGATCACTGTAAAGTGTTAATGGAACAAAAAACATGCAGACAATCAGTTTCTAATGTCAAATGTGGAAAGAAAAGGTGCTTGAGAAACGCTGGATTATGAGCTATATCATACATGCCCTGTAGAGTTATGGCTCAGGGTTAGTTATGTTGACATTCAGTGCTTCTCACTAAAATGCATTGTGTGTATCCTTGAGGTCTAACAAATGTGGTGAAATTATTCCTTTCTCATAAAACATAATAATACATCCATGTTCCTTTGTAGATCAGAGGTCATGTGAAACCGCTGGCAGGAATGTGTATCACGCCAGGTGGGATCTGTGTGTGTGTCTGATTTCACTTCTTCTGCCCCGATCAGATTATGTTGACGGCTGAGATGTATCAGCATTCCTTCATGCTCCATTTACAGTCGCACATCTTTCCATCAGCCAGTAACAGGAGGGAATGCAATGTGTTGCTTCCACCCCTGACCGGTACTTATTAAAATATCTTCCTCAGGACCAAAGTCGCAGGTAAAGAGGACAACTGCTGCAGTCATTGTGACAAAAAGATACATCCTTAACATTCTGAAAAGAAGCTGACATCAGCAGTTTAAAGGAGACACAGCTATCACAGGAATATACACAATATTATAAAAAGAATGCCCAACTTCAACAGAAATATTACAGTAATGTGAATAGTAAAATAGATTAAAAAAATACACAGGTACTAATGAATGTTCTACTTCTTTCTCTCATACTCTATCTGACAGACACTCACACACACACACACACACACACACACACAGTTCTGCAGACCCTAAAGGCATGTTAAAAGTCAAGACAGAGTAGAGGGTGCATGTAGCTCTAATCCTCCAATTAATTCTCATTCCCCACAAGTGGAGGACCCCTGAGAGCTTCTTGACACTTCTATTAAAAAGTAAAAATGAAACACAGCATGAAGGTGAAGCAAGAGAGATCTCTTTCTTCTGCCCATCTCCATGGAGTGCAAAGATTTACAGCATTTCTGGCAAATAGTCTGGCAAAATCTTCTTTTCTTTCTTTCTCTTCTCGTGTGGGAAAAGAGTTAGAGGATGAGCTGCTTTTCACGACAAACAGTGGCAGGATAATAACAAAGAAAGTGTAATTCCCTTTTGCATGCCTGCTTGTCGTTGGATAATGCAACGATTGCTGAAAACACACAGATGTTCAGGAAACCCACACAGAGCGAATGTAAAAGTAAGTTGTTGGTATATCACTTTCTCAGACGAAGCAGGACATCATGTCATCACAGTATTTTACACTCAACCTTTCTTAAACTCACAGCTCAGACAACTGAACAACTGATACATGTCTCTTAATCATTATGTATGCTTTCAGTGTTTCCTGGTGACATGGTGAATTAAACCAATCCAAATCTACAGATGTACTGTAGGTGACAAATCCAAGGAAAAACATAAATCACCAGATCTCAACAACTGAGCACCTGGAAAATTTTGGATTTTCCACCACCATTATCAAAACACCACATGATGGAAGATATTTTGGAAGAATGTTGTTCATCCCTCCAGGAGCACTGAGCTGTCTCTCTGACAGAGAGACCGAGTGGACTGGTTATAGCAGGACAAAGAGACAGAGTGGGCTGGTTATAGCGGGACAGAGAGACAGAGTGGGCTGGTTATAGCGGGACAGAGAGACAGAGTGGACTGGTTATAGCGGGACAGAGAGACAGAGTGGACTGGTTATAGCGGGACAGAGAGACAGAGTGGACTGGTTACAGTGGGACAGAGATGCAGAGTGGACTGGTTATAGCGGGACAGAGATGCAGAGT
>JAVQJL010015197.1:0-15324 GCA_036024295.1 Nannoperca obscura
TTACTTTGTGTCTAATTATATAAATGGATATAAGTTTGTTTTGGGATATTTTGATTAAGTTTTACATAATAATATTGATTGATTATTATTAGGGCCAAGAATCGTTTTTTTGAGTGTACTTTTAACCAACAGGCAATGCCAACTCCTCAGTGTTTTCTTCTAAATAGAATACAAAATAATGCAGTGCATGCTGTGCATGCTGTGCCCACAAGAGGGAACAAGTGTACCATCAGACTTCAAACCTTCAGTCCCTCTCACTGACAAATGGAGTAATTTCTCAGATCATCCCTTGGTGAAAGAAATTAGTGCAGTTTACAGTTTCACCACGTACTATTTTGAGTGGCGTGAGCTTTCACAGATATCTCACAAACAAAGGGGACTGGTTCATGTCAAGTGGCTCTGTGGGATATACATCACAGAGTAACACTAGATTGAGAACATACTTATCACAACTGCCCATCATCCCAGGTGGACAAAAGTAAGACTCCAGTGGTGCTTCTCTATTGGGCAGCTGTGTGTGTGTGTGTGTGTGTGGCTAAAAAAGAAAAAGCGTGTTTGGTTCAAAATAAGAAAAAGTAGTATGGTGTCTCTGTTTTAATCTGTTTCATCATTTCATCATTCAGTTATGGTATTATGTAGGTTCAGTTTGAATGAAAAATCAAACCATGTGCTTCATAAACATGGCCACAAGATGGCTCTGTTTACCAATGTAAGAAAGGTATTAACCAACTTGTAAAACTGTTGAATTTAGAGTTTGGACCGATTATAGTTCCACATGTGGGACCTAAATTACTCACCTGGTGTCATCAATTAAGATCAAGTTATGTTGCTAAACGACGCTACATTTATAGTTGGGTATTATTTATTATTTTTATGTTATGTATACTTTTTCTCATGAATACCTGATTCACCAAGTGTTACTTACTTACTTATTTTCTTACTTACTTACTTACTTACTTACTACAAAGTAAACATATCAGGCATGAGCATTTTGAGAAACTTGCAAAACAACAATTGCTTTTTCAAATGTTTTTTTTATTGAATGTTTGTTTTTATAGGGACAAGTATGCTGCTTACACCAATGCCACACACCACAGCATTTATAGCCTGAGTTAATTTGCAATGCCCGTTCCTGGATGGGCCTTTGAGATGGCCAAATTGTGACTATTGTCTGGCAAAGGAACGAAGAAGCATGATGTGATATTTATGTATTTTGTGTGTTTATGTCAATTATTACTGTCACATATATAAAATGCATAAACCTTTCATGATACTAGGGTTGGAACACATGGCTACTAGTTGGTGACTGTTTTCTTTCTCCTGCATTGTTGCTGGCTTGGTGATGGGCTTCCACGTTAGTCACTGCTGTTTCCATTAGTTTATCAACACCTCAGAAGAACTGGAGGGAAGAGAGAAAGTTGCTAAAAGAGTGACTTAGACAGGGAAGGGTATAGGAGACAGAAGAAGAAAGAAAAGTAGGAATGATAAATATAGGACCATATTCATGTTTTTTTATTTATTTATTTATGTAAGAGGCATGTGAGCGAGTGAGCTGATAGGCAGCAGCTCCTCTGCCAGCTGAGCAGAGAACAGAGGATTTTCAGCGACTAGCAACAGTAAAATAAATCTCAGGGACATGTGGGAAAAGTATCAATTGAAGAGTGCTGTAAAAAATTATGACTGACCTACTGTAAAATGGTTATGTTTCCATTACCAGCAAGGCATAATGTGAACAGCGCCATGAGCTTACTTTAACACATTCACCCACAGTCTATCCAGCTCCCCCCATTTCCCTCCCTCTGTCCCGTATTTTGGAGCCCAGCTGTGAGTCTGTGGCGCCACACTCACAACTGACAGCTTAATGCTGCTGCAGAAATTGGTTTCATGGAGTGGGCAAAAATGAGATGGGATTTTAAAAAGGCTTCTTTTCGGGTGGGCTTTGCTGGCCTGTCTTTCTCATCATCTGTCATATTTGCCTGTCTAATGATGTTTAATAACAGAGTGAGGCACACACAGCAAAATACACTGCCAACCATTGTGCCATCGTCCTCCTGACGGTGACTTGAGGTAAATGTTATGACGCAGAGGAGTATTTCCATTCATTGGCAATATTCTCTCCAGCCAAGTTAGCTGTCTGTCAAACAGATCCCCGTCAGGACTTGGCTTCTCATCAATGAAAGTATAGATTTTATAGGTTAGAGTTATATTTCTGCACCCTGTGTTTGTGCATGCATGAACCTCTGTGCCACTGCATGAATGCTGTGTTAATGTACAAACCTTCAAGCCTGGTTAAAATAAAAAAGTCAGCTACTGTCAAGCTAAAAACAAAATTGCTTTTTTTTACTTTATTGGAAAGTTGACATTATGGAGATATGTGGTTCCCCCTCCTCAGAAAGCCCAACTATGTTTACTGTGTGTGTGTGTGTGTGTGTGTGTGTGTGTGTGTGTGTGTGTGTGTGTGTGTGTGTGTGCGCGCGCTCACACACGTGTGCATACATGTGTGATCTTCTCATACGCTGGCCTGTGTATATGATATATGAATGTCTAAGAAAACGAGAGCACATGTGAATTCGTGCCCCTCAACACTCTCACAGCTCTTTCATTGTACACAGCTTGCGTCACAGAGCCATACAAACCCTTCACTTTTCTCTCCACAATATAGCCAGGAGCCAGAGCAGAGTTACAGTTGAAGCCTTTTAATTAAAGTGAGTCACTCTGTGCCGTCCTGGATGAGGCCTGTGGGCGCATTAATCATATTACCTAAAACTGATCCAAGACCAGTCCTATCTTGTAAATAAAAGCAGCTTTGCACAAGTCAGGAAGTGTGCAGACAGGTAGAGCTTCCACATGATATTGTCTTTGGCAGCCGGGCAGCTCCATACACAAAACCCTCTTTGTCTCACTCACAGAATTGCTACTTGAGTGGAAAGTGCCGTTTGCTAAGAGGCAATAATGATGTAGTATCTGTGTTTTCCATCAATGTGAAATAACGTTGAGGGGTAGCTTGCTGCTGATTGTGATCTTTATGATTTAAGCTACATTTTGTACTGTTGGTCTTCATGTGGAGGTGCTTACAAACTCACAGCTCTAATTTCTTCAGGTCACAATCTTTTTGTATGATGCATGCTGTAGGGACTGCCTGAAGGCAAAATGTTTTGACAGCAAAGGCTCTTGTGACTGTCAGCTTCATATTGTATCTGCATGGCCAGTGATATGATAACATTTTTTAATTTTACCATAGATTTGTACACACGCAAGTATTGAGTGTAACAATTTGTCTAAGATTATGCCACAAACAGTTCTCTAAATTATAGTGTCATAAAATGGCATGTAGTCTCCCATAAAACATAATTAATATGAGCAAAAACACAATTTGTAAAAACATAATAAGTAACTTAACTATTTTACAGATTGCAAAAATGAGTCACACACTATCAATTTATTAGCATTTCAATGCTTAAAATTAAAAAAAGAAGTGGAGATAAAATAATAAATAGAATCAGAACTGCCTTGAACACAGCCTTGTCTGTCTTGTAGATTACCTCCAACTACAGGCTGCAATAAGGTGATCAGCAAAAGCAATTTATTTCCAAGATTTTTTCATTTGATTTTGAGAAGGGCTGAAAATGTTGGATATTTCACATAAAGGAACAACAAGTGAATAGATATGGAGAGAACAAGAGGGCAGCATATTTGTGGCTATATTTGCTAGTGGGAGAAATAAAACATGACCAGCCTCTCCTGTATTCTGTCCCCACATCATTTTTGAGTTAAGTGTTCTCATGGTTAAGAATAGTCCAATAAATGTTTCCTTGTTATTAAATTCTGATCATTCTCTGTAGCTGATTTCCATCACTGTCTTTCGGATTGTTGTTGTTTTCAATCTATTGTTAATACTCTGTTCTGCTTAAAAGGCATCCTTTGCGGGTATGAAGAGCTAAAATCAAAGATGTGTTAAGAAGATGCATCTATGTATAATAATGCAACCCTGTGCTCCTTTCGGGTTTGAGATCAAAGAGAGTAATGCAGGTATAAAAAGTGCACTGGAATACTGCAGAAGAAAGCAATGATAGTACGGAGATTTAAAAAAAAAACTGAAGGTGAGACAAACATTTTTTTTCCTTCTATGTTCAGCAGAGTGAAGCACAACACACATCTACTCTCAACTGCAATAATAAAATAAACTATCAACAGCAGGGTGTCTGAGCTCTGCAGGTGGTAGTATATTCTGATCCTCTCTCAAGCGGTTAATGCCTTCAAATTATTTATATTTCGTTGCCTCATTTCAGTCGGTGTTAGTTTATCTTCCCTTCCCTCTTGCTAATAAGATCTGACAAACGGCAGACACTGAAACTCTGTTTTAATTCATTAGAATTAAAATAGAGTTTTGAAATGGAAAAGAGGATTTGTCAGAGTGGTTTCTTCATTCATGGGTCTCCCTATCAGAGTTACTGTGCACAAATGCCTTGTACTGATTATATGGGCACATAACCAGCCTTTGACCAATAAATACAAAGTAGAAGTAAACTACAAAACGTTTTGAAGGTTTAAAATCAAACTGAAATTAATTTTGTGTAAGGAAATATGTCTTAAAAAGAAAATGCAGCAATTGCAGCTATATCAACAAAATTATAATAAACATTTTTGAACACATTTATGGGAACAGTGTCCAAGCCTCTGGGTGAGCATTACCCAAGGTGGTGTTTGACTGACATTTGAGGTGCTGTTAATGTTCAATGGTGCTGTTTTGACTGGAGCACGTCATGGTGCTGTACAGTCTACGGGCACATTGATACAAGATGTATGTTTATATGCCCCAAAGCGTATATTAAGCACATATATTTTTTGACCCGCTGTGAAGTGATACTTTATTGGACAACTCTTTCAACCATCATCATTGTACCCAAGTTAATCCTTGTCTCATTGTTTAATGAATTCATATAATTCTACTTCATATTGCAGGTTCTATTGCTGATCTTTACCTGTGTTCTGTTAATATCCTTTCAATGTAAATTCTATGTAGGTATTAGCTCAGATAAGTTAAACACTGCAAAGTGATGCGCATGTTCCAATCATTTGAAGACTGCAGCAGACCTCCATTCTGCATTTCTTTTTTTTCCACACTACTTGAGCAGAAATCCATTTCAATTTTGCCATAACAACAACTCTCTTCTCCTCTTTACAGAAGGCAGCAGGTTGGATATAGAGATAGTCAAAGAGATCTGTAACCAAGGTAACTAGCTAGTGTTTCCCTGGTACCAACCTGGATCAACAGGCTTGTAGCCTCACATCATTAGCCCCACAGTGTGTCCACACTGTACTGCATGGTCTATTTGGATTTTCAAGGATGGGCATAAACTGCGTGGTGAGGTCACTGGTTGATAATATAATGCTGAAAGTGGTGCAACATTTTCTAAACCATTTAAAAAGAGTGTTTCCCAGTAGATGCCCCATCATTAGCATGTAGCTCTTTAGCTTGTACAAAGGTCTGTTGTTGGTGTTTGAAAACCACAGCAAAGACCAGAAGAGAGAGTGGAAGGAAGCAGAATGCAATAGCCGTCCAGTGGGAGGACTTATCTTAGCACTCCACATCCGTTGAGTCAGACTGACAGGCCTGTAACTCTTGTGGCAGGCTGCTGGCTGTGGGGTTAACCTGAGGTGGCAGTGAGCCAAATGTTCTGGAGTAGATGGGTTCAAGTTTAGGCCTTGCAACCCTAAAATGATAAGGTGAGGGGTCGTGGAGAAGTCAGGAAACCATTGTTTTTAGAAATTCCAATTATTTGGTTATTTAAGTCGACTGGGGCTTGTACAGCCCTCCCCCCCGCTTCCCCTTACTGCACAGAGAGGTCTGCACACCATCATCCCATTAACCACATGTGTGCTGTCCAGAAATGCACACTGAGGGAGAATGGGGAAGGAAATAGAATGATGTAGAGAGTGGAAGAGGTAATGAAAGAGTGTTTGAGATTAAACTTAGGCCTGGAGCATACGTTATCAATTACACAATACAACATGGAAACTGTATTAATTCAGTCAATGTTTGTGGAAGGCACAAGAGAAGTGATTTTGTCCAAATGTCTTACATGCAGGATAATTTCCCTCATGTTCCTAAGAACAAAAATCTACTTTTGTGAAGCCACTATTATTTCAGCTCAGATTATTCTACTTGTCTGTTACAGAAGACTTGGCTGAGGCTGGCTTTGTTCAAGCACAAAACACTTTCCTGTGAATCCATTATCTTCCCTAAATGAGCAGTTTAAGACGTTAACCTCTGTCTGACCTCCTCCTATCCTGAGTTCCATACATGCTGATAAACCAGGCACGTGAGCACTGCACAGACATCTCTTAAAGGATCTGCAAGTATTCTTGAAACAGGCAGTTCACCAGACAGACAGAATTCAATTGAATTTGCAGAGAAATGCATCTATTAACATTTGACTTTTGAGTGACTTCACTGATTTACATGAAGACGTTCAGACTGTGTTTCTATAATTGGCTCTCATTTAGCAAGGATCCAGTGCTTTATGTGAGCAGCGTGCCAATAATAAGAGGACACTCCAAAGCTATAGTGTCTGTATAATCAAAAGATTTGTTTGTGTTTCATCCAGTGTTTATATTCAGAGAGGCAAGGGCTCATTAGCACCACAAAGTACTACAAATCAAAAACATACGAAATGAACAGAGGGCGGCAGTAAAGCAGAGAAAATAAAGGTGGTTCACATAAAGGGAGTCTGGTGAAGGGGCTGTGATGGGCATATAGGTGCAGCAGAACAAACAGCACAAGAGTACAGATCTACAAACATCAGTGTTAATCAAAGAGCCCGGCACTCAGCAGTCAGACCCCGTGGGTGCAGTGCCAAACCTGGCCCGACTGCTTGCCTCCCTGCCTCTCTGGCAGCTGCGCTGGGTTTTCTGTGTAATTCTGACCTTCTGCTGTCACACAGAGAGCGCAGAACCAGGGGCTCATTTACACACAATAAGTCTCCAACAAAAAGTAGGAGAGCATTAATGCGAGAAGGATGTGTTCTCATCTGGAAAACAATTTTATCTCTGACCCTTTTAGTGCAGCCAGGCAGTTGGGTTTTTTTTGTTGTATTTTTGTTTTACTACAGCTTTTCATATTATTCCTGAGTCCACATTATGAAGTGGGCCTCTTGTTGGAAACATTCTTTTCAGTGTTTTTTACCCCTGGCTTTTGGACAGCCAGTTCCCTTATATACCCCTTTCTTTCCTCTGCCAATACCACAGAAACCTTTTCCTTCCATTTAGATGCCTGAAGTCAATACAAACCAAAGTAAAAGAAGCCTAAGCCAAGAGTGAGGGTTTGCAACAACACAAAAAAACGTAGCATTTGACACTAGAGGAAACTATAAAACTTTTGATCATAGGAATGATGAGCGCATCATGACTCTATCCTCATTAATCTCTATTTATAGCACGCATTTCACTCTCATATCCCTTAATGATATACGCATTTGTTACATTGTCATTGTTTAATTTATCAATACAGTCATTTATCACATTACAATGACCGAACCGGGTGGGGGTGGGGGGTGCTCTTGAGAGTTTCTTTGCCATGCTTTTTTCCCCTCTGCCAGCGTGATCAATTGTGCCGTATGTGGCATTACTCTTATCCACAGCTGTAATGAATGGAAAAGGGATTCTGTTGCATATGTCATTCTTCAGTCAAATCAATACAGCATGTGAAGGAATGAGGGGAGAAGGTAACTTCCCTCACACTCTCCCACTTTTTCCACTCTTCTCATAAACACTCTTATGGATAGTAAGTAGTATGAGTCGAATGTAGTTTGCATATCACAAAATAAGGTACCCCTGTGTGCACCTTTACATCACTTCAGCTAGGTGAATGCTGTAGTTAAATCATTGGAGGACAGCAAAAATAAGATTTCTTATAAAGTAGTTCTTATAAGAAGTCTTAAGTTACCCTTTGATAAGATTTAACAAGACTTTAAATGACAAATAACAAACACTTCACATCGTGTAAATCCAGCATGAACACTAATGGGTTTTTTAAGGATTGACTAATCCATCAATTATTATTTTTGATTAATTGTTTATCATAAGAAACGTGTAAAAAACCAAATATATAAAAGTTTTAATTGTACAAAACTAACAAAAGCACCAAATCCTGAGAGCTGGAACTTGGCATTTTTTCTTGATAAATGTCTTAAAGGCCATGAAGACAATTCTCTCAATGAGCTTCTTACTATGAGTGTTGGGGTCCTACGTGAAGACAAATGTTTCTGCCAAAGTTACAATGGTTTGGGTTATTTCTGTTAGGAGATTTTTATATTTGTGTATTCTTGTTTGTTTGAAGTGGGCGGGGCAAAGTTGGAAGATGATGGCGTCATGTGCTTCTGAGCACCAATCAGAATGTAGTAACATTTAAATCAAAATCCATAGACTGTATATAAAGATGGACAACACATCTCCACTTCATCCCACTGTGCAAAAATCAAGCCAATATATCCCAGATACGGGTGATGCCATCGTGCACTGGTGACATCATGTGAAGCCAGAGTCGGCGCAGTAGTATCAAGGTCCTGCCCATACACCCACGAGCACACTCAGTTGTAAATCATGGCGTCACACCCCTTTTTAAAGCATCAAACAACTAATTAAAACCAAACTTATTCGAAAAATAAACACTTAAGAATTACCCAAAATGACAGAAAATATTATTTGATGTGCACTTAGATTTTCACTTTTGGCCCATGTCCTGTTAACATGAAGGGGCGTCCAGCCACCAGGAGGTGATCAAACTGTTTTGGCTTCACTTTTGGGGAGCCAAATCTGTCAAAATCTGGTGACAGTGATTGGGTTGTTTGTGTATGCTGCCAGACCACTGTCAATGAAAACTTCTCAACTTTCATTATTGCATTTTCTTTCTAAATATGAAATACTGATATAGTTAAGGTTATAGAGAATGAAGCACTATGTACAGTGGATCTTAATGTTGGTACAGAGCTGTGTTGGTCAGGATCTGGGGCATGCACAGGCCCTGTTTACACTACTGAAAAATGGGGCATTTTATCTTTGGCTTTCAACATGATGAAACATTTTATTAAAGTAAACACAAAAATGGCAACCAAGCACCATTTCAGCAGACATAAGCTGGATTCAAAGCTACATCCCATTTATTTACACAGGTTGTTTACACTGGACTAATGGACCATTGGTCACTAAAGTTTCCTGCACAGCTGTATGTGGCACTGCTTAAACACAGACAGCTGGGGGATGATACATGTATAAATTAGTAGGATGCTCGGTGCTGTATACTATATATATTCTATATCTATCAAGTTCTTGTACTGTTTTTCATTTTGTGGGAGCTTGGATCAGTATGCTTATGTGTCAGTTGTAACTAGTTGGGTAAAGTTAGGGAAAAATCATGTTTAATGGCAAATAAGTTATGGTTAGGTTTAGACAGCTAAATCAAATTGCTTTGGTTTGTGCTAATAGGAGCAAATAGACAAAACACAAAACATTTTTACATCATGCAGCTAGAAGCACTTAGGCAAATATATCCATACTGTAGCTGTGGAACCTAATAGTCAAATTATAGTTATCACAACTCAGGATTGTGCACTAAAATACCCTCAGTCAAATCACACAACAGCTTCCTCTTTCTGTAAGCTCTGAAGAAAGATACATACTGAGCAGACACCAAACAGTAGATAATGATTCACTTTCACACACTGACAATACACGTTGCTATGTGATGTCATCATACCTGGAGTCTTACACTAAACTTCATTCATTCTTCAGACACTGTACAGTATTATAAGCCCTTTTTTGTGCCGTGGTTTAATTGTCACAGTGGAAACAAACACATATAGAGAAAGAACGAACAAAATGGAGGTCACGACTATATGATGTAGCAATGCAGTATTTGTATGAATTCTGTCCATATTGAACAATGCACTTTTCCACGTATATCCAAGTGTGCCCTTTATGTAGTGAGGAGTAAAGTAAACGTGTGGATGCACTTTAATTCAGGAGACCGGAGATTGCCTCCCGTCACCAACCTGTAATTAATGTTCCTTTTAATTAACCCAAACTATATCATTTATTTCCCTAACCATAACCAAGTGATTTAATTGCCTAACCCTAACCATATTGTAACTATATATTATCTCCTATAATCACAATCTTTCTTTAACCTTGATCAAACCATAGTTGCCATGCGTAGATATGGTGGAAAGCGAAAATTTTAAAACACTGGACTTCCAGGGTTTTGCAGAATCGTCCAATGTTGACCTTCTCGTCTGGCTGTTGAGTTTCATGTGAGTCTCAGCCGACTGAGCAATGCCAGTGTTTTAAAATTCTGCATCTGTATCTGTCCTCTGTGTCCTGTTCGATCTCTCACTTACTCAAATTTATTTCCACCTAGTTGGTTTTCTGCCCATCATGAATTTGCATGTGAAAAAAGCAGAAATTCAAAAAGAAAAATAAAGGGCAAAAATATTGAATGAAAAGTTTTTTGCACTTGGCAGAGATGGAAACACTGGTATATAAAAAAAAGAGAGAATGTGATAAAGGCTAATGGAAATAGATTGCACATCCCCTTGTTGCACATCATTCCTCTCTTCCCATAGCAGCTGTTCAAAACAGCAGGGTGCGCATCAATCTGAAGAGACGCATTCATTCATGAAAACACACGTCAGGTGTGAAGCAGCGGTGGTGCTCCAACTAATCTAGTCATGTGCTTTTCAATATGTTGGCCTAAAGGCAGCTTGACGGACACATGCAATGATTTTATTGTGCTGAAACTTCAGAAGTTCACTAAAAACTTCAAACTAAATCTTACTACAAACATGACGACTGACTCATTTACTTATTCACTTACTCAAAGACACACAGAGCACAGTGCAAGGTTATGAGACACACATCATAGTGCACACACTCAATTTCTATGAATGCTAATTATCCGTGCTCCTCCTTAAGAGGCTTAGCAGGATGGTTTTTAAATGCACCCCCCCTTCCCTCATCTCATGTATTTGATTCCAGTGCTTGTAAGAGCAGCTCCTTAGGGGGGGTCTGCCACACGCGGGGGCGGATGTCGAGTTTCCAACACTCTGCCGTACATTTGTTGGGAAAACGAACATTTACTATGGGGAGAGGGAGGAGCTGTCGGGGGGGTATCGGAGGGTGGGACGGGCGAAGGAGAAGGATGATAACTTCATCAGCGTCTAGCGGGTTGGTGCCTGTAAGAGGATGGATGGAAGTTAAATGAGATATACATTGATTATAAGGGTTTGAGAGAGAGGAGATGGGAGAGAAATGTGAATAATGCTGTATTACTGTAAAGGAAAATAATTCTGTAACACTGTATTAATAACGTAGTTATCTTTTTTATATTGCGACTGTTTCACACTGTCAACCATGTGTTGTTGTTGTTGTTGTTATGACAGTGAAGGTCCTGTACACCTACATATGTTTTATTGGGAGTCATTGGAAAACTACCTATTCTATCGTTTAGACTGGAGGACTTGTAAAGGGCATATGATGCCACTGACAGGCAACAAAATTAAACGGACCGTTACCTTGAATCAAAATTTGGGATTATTTAAGTACACAGCTCACCAAAATATGTAACATAGGTCCAGTAATTTTTAGACATTTAATATATAATATAGTATGCCTTTCATACATTTAGAAAGAAAAAGTGGCCTTTTCTGTTTTATATCACTGTAAATTGAACTCTTTTACTAAACTATTTTCTACCATTTTCTACAACAAATGGCTAATCAAAGAAATAACTGACAGAGGGATACACTACTTGACAATGAGAATAATCAGTGGTTGTGGACTACAGATTGTCTTTGTTTCCCTCTCTTCCCCACCTCTTTTTCTGCATTATGATTTTTGTTGAGTTCATTAATCTGCTCTGCTCCTCTGTGATGCGCCAGTTGTTTTTGCTTCTTGCGGTGAGACAGTGTTGGCTAGCTGTGAGAATGATTAAATTAAGAATAACAAGGATGAAATAGCCTCATTCTGGACAAGATAGCAATTATTATCTATTTAAGATAAAAAATATATATAACTGGGAAAAAACAAATACATCGTGCAAGGGAAAAGTGCTCAACAGTCTGTGAAAACTGCTCTGTGAGGTTCTGCATTTTGAATTTAAAGTTTAATGTGGGGGTGTTGGGTTTATGCACGCACTCTCCAGTGCACCTTTATGAATTTAAATAATACTAGAATACCGAGCGTGTGTAGCTCTTTCACTAAAAGATTTAGTTCTCACATTCAATTAATGCATTTTCAGCAGAATTATTGAATTCAACTTTTCCAACAACCTCATTTTAAAGTCTTTGCAGTGACAACTTTAAACAGCCAACTGCAAAAAATGAGTCATTTTTAGTTGTTGTGTAACACCTCATGAATCATTTTATTTGCATGATTCATGTAAGCACAAACCCCTTCTCCAGTCCACTTCTCTGATACAAAAGTCAGCATGCTAAACCAATAACGTGACTTGTATAACACTCCATGATGAAAAACAATACAGTTGAACTTTAACAACAAATCATTATTAGCTCACCCGCATTGAGTCATCAGTGTATTAAAACGTATCAGATATATCATTAAATTATATGAATCCTTACAAAAGCACTGGTAAATTGCTATTTTCATCTCTTAAATGTGTCTGCACATTAAGGTGAGGATAGGTTGAACAAAAATTCAGAGAAATTAAGACATGGATTGTTCGAAAAAGCATTAAGATGTCAATGTTCATTTTCTTAACAGAAAGTATAGCAGCAACCCTCCTGGATCTGATTGTAATGATTGTCATTGTATTCTATCAAGACCTACAACCAGATACTGCTCTAAAAGAGATGCAGGTAGAGGTACAGTGGGTGATAGGCTACAGAAATCAGTGCTTTGTCGTCCTGGATTCTTATCTGCTTTCAGGTGAGATCCAGTATGAAAGATGTAGAGTATAAAAGGCAGAGTAGGAGAGCTTTTGCACCCAAGCGAGTTAACTCTTTTTTTCAAATTTTTACCCCACCCCCTTAACTCCCTTTTAATGTATTTTTTCAATCACTCTAGGGTCCTCTGCCTGTCACAGCAACTGTATGGCAGGAATGAGGTTTTCCTTGGCAGCTTTTGTCATCCCTCTCAGCACATCGGTCTCACCCTGCCATCACCTGCTGCAGCTTGTTGGCCTTCTTTATGTCATTCAATACCACTCCATGTACATACGTTCAGCCTTCGATATCATGTGCCTTCAGAAGCACAGCTTGGACTTTTCTAACATTTGTAGAAAGAAATCGCCAGCATGGAACAAATTCAAACAAATTAAAGCTTAGACCTGGTCTCCTTTAATAAATCATCCACAAAACAACAACAGATACTTTGCTCAAATTATTCTCCCATCTTCTAACTACAATCACCTCTCTAGTTTACCTCCTTTTATGTCTCTTCTTTTTTATGTGCTACCTCTCTTCTCTATGTGCTCTCCCATTGTCTAACCTATTTATTTTCATTCATCATTCATCAACCTGTCACACTCTTGACATTGTAAATAAAAAAATATTATTATATAATTATTATTATTAACGTGGATGAAAATAAGCAACAATAAAAGTCCACAGCCATGCAAGAGGCTCTGCCAGGCCGAATTAAGGTACAGCAGTGCTCTGACATACATGTTAACATCAGCATGTTAACATGCTCACAATGCTAACATCTTAGTTTTAATGTGTTAGCATGCTAGCATTTTCTCATTTGCGCTTAAAACAATGTACAGCTGAGGCTGATGGGAATGTCAGGTCATAAACAGAAATGTTGGCCTGATTGTGGAGCTAGAGGAAAATTCAAGGGGTCACCAAAATCATTAGGATTCATTTTCTGGTAATCATGAATGGCTAAAAAATGTTGAGCCAGTCCATGTTGCAGACAGGATATGTGAACATTTTGATCTGCTGATGGCACTAGAGCATAAGTCAGGGCATCACAAAAGACAACGAATGTCTGTACAAACTTTTATGGTAACACATCTATCCATCCACTGGTCTTATGTAACTATTTGAAGTTTGGAGCATTAGGAAACAGTTGCTGGAGCTAAGTCATCAATTAGGTGCCATTAAACCATTGCAGAAGAAGAGCTCACAATGAGATGACATGATTAGAAGAATGCCAGTCAAATGCCAAACAAATAAAAAAGATGTGATGGAAACTTTTCTACCTCAGTCAAGCGTAAAAACCTTTTGGCAATATTTTGACTTTGTAAAGAATTTTGGGCATTTCCACTCCTATGCTCAAATTACAAATGTGTATTAAAACAAGTGGATGGAAACACATATTTTGAGATTAACTGTGCCAATACACAACAGGTAGAAATGGTTATGGTTATGTGTTGACCCTAGAATATGTGGTTAACAAATCAAAAAAATTCACTTTATTCAGCAACTCAGTCGCAAATGTGTTTCAGGACGTGTCTATATTACATTTAGGCATTTAGCAGACGCTTTTATCCAAAGCAACTTCCAAAATAAGAGCTTTACATCAAGTGCATAGAACCATGATTGAAAACAACAAGATGTCTCATCAGACATGTAAATGCTCCGCGTACGCGGTGTCCGTGACCACACACGAACGTGTCTGCTCTGGAGTATAACACTGGCCTTAATAGGATATGGGTGTGTACAAATGGAGAGGGGGAGGAGAGAAAGGAGCTCAGTGCATCCTAAGAAGTCTCCCGGCAGTCCAGGCCTATAGCAGCATAACTAAGGGGAGACTCAGGGTTCACCTAAGTCAGCCCTGCTATAAACTTTATCAAAGAGGAAAGTCTTAAGCCTACTCTTGAATGTGAGAAGGGTGTCTGCCTCCCGTAAACAAACTGGAAGCTGGTTCCACATAAGAGAAGCTTGATAGCTGAAAGCTCTGGCTCCCATTCTACTTTTACAGACTCTAGGAAGTACAAGGAATCCTGCATTCTGAGAGTGCAGTGCTCTATTGGGTGATAAGGTACTGTGAGCTCTTTTAGATATGATTGTGCCTGATCATTAAGCGCTTTGAATGTGAGGAGAAGGATTTTAAATTCTATTCTGCATTTTACAGGGAGCCAGTGTAGAGAAGCTAATACTGGAGAAATATGCTCCCTTTTCCTGGTTTTTGTCAGTAAACGTGCTGCAGCGTTCTGGATCAGCTGGAGAGTCTTAAAAGACTTATTGGTGCAGCCTGATAATATGGAGTTGCAATAATCCAGCCTAGATGTAACAAATGCATGGACGAGTTTTTCTGTATCTGCTTGAGACAGGATGTGCCTGATTTTTACAATGTTACGTATGTGAA
>JAVQJL010015203.1:0-20522 GCA_036024295.1 Nannoperca obscura
CCCAAATCACTTGTTAATAACATTTATGCTTTGCTCTGCACGATCACAACTCAATATATCTATATCTAACTATATAAATCTATCTCTATATATAAACATATCAATGACCTATTCATACTTGTAGCACCAGTGCTATTAAGAAATGTTATCTATCATAAAGGACTTGAGTTAAGGTGCATAACAAATGTTATTACGTGATTTGGTTACAGTCTTACACTGACTCTATTAACTTTATCTGTCACAATTACTGTGTAATAAATTAGTCACAGAGGACGGGCTCACCACTCCCCCTTTACAAAACAGCACAGAGTCACTGGTCTTGTAAATTATTCTGTCTGGCATTTAGACTTGATGTAGTGTTTAGCATTTTTTTAAAAGTCCCCAAATGTCCCTTTCTGTCTCTTTGTTTTATTCCCATTTTACTCTGGTCAGCCAACCGAATCTCACAATCATTTCAATGTTCTCTCGGAGCAGCAGCAAGCGCAAGCTAGAGATTAAAGACATTCCAAATCTCATACGTTTCAGTTTCTTGGGTGTTTTCCAACAACCTGAGGTGACCCAACATGATATCTGTTACTGCTAATGCACAGCAGCTCTGAGGCAGCCGAGGACGTTCTCCACATAAACCTCTACCTTTATCAGCTTCTACAATGGCACAATTTGTAATAATATGTAGTACACACAATCAAAACTGTATTGAAATGCAATCAATCAATCAACACTAACAAGCACCACTGCAGTGAGAACACACAGCAAACATTTCTAAACACTTATTTGTGCTGTCAGGCTGAGCTGAAGCCTAGGGGTGAGGGATGAGGGACAGACTTTAAAACAGATTACAAGCGGTTTGTTCCAGCGTTTTGCATTACAAAAAGACACTCAATAATCTGCTTCTTATGGACTTTTACAGTGTTCGACAACCCTGAGCTCAGTTTATTGTGAACTTAGCTCGGTCTCAGTTTCACTTGAGTTTGGGACAGCTCGAGTGCACACATACAAAGCTACACAAAAAAAGCAGTCACACAAACATTTTTCTTCTCTGTTGCTTGAAGAGAACTGGCACTCGCACCACAGAGTGGTTGTGAAAAACATTATTTAATCACATCATATATTTTTGTATTGTTCCCAAAAAGGTTGTAGTGTTGTTTGTGAATAGTAACAGACAGCTTTATGTAGTCTTTCCTTTCCTGTCATGCTCTCTCTTTCTCAGTATGTATTTCCATAAACTACCTTTGTGTGAATACAGTAGCTTCAGAAAGTATTCAGACCCGGTCCATTTGTCCACAATTTATTGTGCTATGGCACTGTTTGCGCTGATTATCCTTGCGATAATCTCGTGAACTTGATAGGCCTTTTTCACAGCAGACATTTTGACTTGTCATGGTAGGAAAAGCACAGGTGTTACTAATAACATTAAAGGCCCTGTTCTAATTAAGTGTCCCACTAAGCCATGCTGGTGTGACATTGAGTCAGCATGCATGTAGTAGTAGTAGAAGATAGTAGGGCTGTGTCCAAAATCACTCAACATTTACTATGTAGTCAATAAATTAATGTCCTTAAATGAACCAATCCAAGCTCAGACTTGAACACCATATTACATCTGTAATGGGACCTGGTGATTGGTGCCCCATCCAATGAGTGAGCTTGTGAGGATTTGCCAGGAATGATGGGAGAAACTGCCCAAATTCAGGTGCGTAAAGCTTGCAGAGGCTCACCTAAGAAGACTTGAGGCTGTAAATGCTGCCAAAGGTGCTGTATCAAAAGAAAGGCACTAAATACTTGTAAATAAATAATGAATGTAAATGGGGATATCAGTTTTTGTTTTTGATCAAAGCCATCAGAATATTTCATTGCTGCTTCCCACACAAGAGGACAGAAGACATGTTGACATGTCCCATTGGGGGGGAAAGAACCCTTCAGTTTCAGGCTCCTGGTATGATGCATGCTGGGATGCTTTGATAGAACAGAGCCATTGTTAATGTTACAAGTAACACCTTTGCTTTTCCTACTTTTTTTCGTTAAAGTCAAATGTCTGCTGTGAAAAGGCCTATTAGTTGCTATGGTGATAGGGAGAGGGGCGCAACAAGACCTCCGGTCTGGAATCAAACTGTTAAATAAAGCCCACTGTTTTTATTCTCTATTTTTTGGGCTTTGTGGTCGAGTCTGTCTTGACTTTTCTTAAGCGAATTTATGTGCAGATCAAAAGTGAAAAAAAGATTTGGATGGATACCTAGTGACATATACTGCATTTGTGGCATCCATGCCACAAACACCTTATCTATGTAAGGTCCTCATTATATTCTGGCCTGCAGTATTGTATCAGTCCTGTAGTTTGTTAAAGTGCTGCTATGTGTCAGCGCCACTTAATTAAGTCAGTTTGTTTGCACCTGTTGTATTTGACAAATGAATGGAACATTGATTCTGACTGTAATTACGCACTGATTAAGTTTTATGAGCCTCATTCAAAACAACACTGTTAATTACAGAGAAACCAATTAGAGAATGTCAATATACTGTATTAATCTTCCTAAGAATTTCTTTATTATTGTAATGGTTTGGGACAGATCGATCAATATTTTGGAATAAGTTAGTTGTGTTCTCTTTGATCATTTTTAAGGAGCAACAAGAAAACGTGTCTGCATTATTTAACACAAAACACTGACAACCGCACTGTGCATGTATACACAGTAGATATCTGCACACACGCTGCTTTATGTAGTTAAAATTGAGACACTTGACTGTGCTGCTGCATCTCCCAGTGTCATCAAGTTGATGCTGATTTCCTTTCACTTTCTCTCTTCTCATTATTCTGCTCCTCCTCACTCCCCTCCTCTCCCTCATTATACCTCTATTTGAAAGTAGCCCTGTCCTGAGTCACAAGCGCTTTATTTTTTGTGATCCATCTACGTCACACCAGAGCTCCCGCAACTGCCGCAGTGCTGCATCCTGGGCAATTAAACAACAATCAGTGGCAAAGATGTTTATGATTAAAGCTCTAATCAATGCTGCTGTTTAATAAGAGCACAATCTTGATTCTTAAGAGGAAAACAAATCAGGCGGCAGGCTGTTCGATTGACCAGAGTGAAATGCCACACAGTCTGAAACACTGCTGAAACTCTCAATTATAACCCTATATGTCCAAAACGATTCTCCCTGTGGCTGCGAACACACACCTGCATGTGACTGATGGTTCACCAGCTGCAGCCAGAAGTGTCAAGAGAAAGGTTTCTGTGGTTTAATTGTGACTCTATGGACTAATCTATGAACCTAAGTAGAAATAAACAAGCTGCCATTACTGTGGTGGCAACTCACTTGTCATATAAGCTTTTCTACAGCCAGTAGAGCCCGATACATGTCATTAAAATGATGCTTAAAGGACAAAGCTAGCGGTACTCTATGTTTTTCCTCATTGTTAGCAAATCACACAAAAAGACCAAAAGAACAAAAAGAACAAATATTGTCTGTATAGTCAGAGCATGAGAGCTTATTCCTTTGTGCCATAGAGCACCATTGTTGTCTAAAAACAATTCAATGAGTCACACCGGCTGACATGTTCCTTCATTACCATACAAACACACTGTAGTTTATTTTGATCAATCCCACACACCTCCTCCTGCGCCTGGAAATACTCTTTGGGGCACCTGACGTGTGTTATTCCGCATTTGAAAATAGTCTTTACAAATGACCACTGATCACTGTTGTGCAAATACACCTTTTCCTCAGTGAGTTGCAGCCTTTTATTGGATATTGTATATATCCAATAGCTAACACATTTGTTGATTTGGGAATTTTCATGGGATAAGAAACATATAGAATAACAGCACAAGATGTAAAAAACTATTTTAAAAGATGCGCTTTCAGACTAATATCAGCATCCACATTCACAACGGCTACTTTCATTCATGTGACTGAGATGAATTCAGTCAGTGACTCTGCAAAGTCAGTGAGCCTGAATTTCTCTGGACTTTGCTGCAGCATCACTAGAGAGTGCATCACATTAACCAGATGGCAGATTAGACTATAGACTAATCCACAATAATAACAGAAATAAACTTGTAATATAATGATAACTACAAAATAATTTGTAATATAAACTACAGTGACTAACAAAGAGGCAGTAAAGACTAAGCCAAAAACCTACAGAACCACTTACACTCATTCTGTCTCCAATGTGCTGCCTTACAAATCATCCTTAAAAGAAGAAGATTGTCTCCATTTGTAGAGATTTAAATGCAAATTGAAGTGCATGACTTGGCAAGTGGTAAGTGATGAATTATATCCCCCGTCTTCTTCTGCTCACACTAATTGCTCCCCCCCCCTCCAAAAAAAAAAAAAAATTGTGGTTCAGCTCTCTTTCCTTACTGCTTTTATGAGATAGCTTTGTGGTCACAGAAAAATGGTGGCCCTGATGCCTCCACCTTTGATCAGCTATAGGACTTTATAGAGAAAACACCTGTTTCTAATTCATGGTCAGTTAAATAATATATGTAGCATGCAGTAGCAATACTGATGATTTGTCAGTTAACGCTCACTGGTATTTTCAGAGTTAATTAGATTACAAGCTACTGAACAAGCTACCTTTGGGTTTTCCTTTTCTAAGTAGCCCTGGCAAATGAATGGTAAATAACGCAGTCTGATACATCTTGAAATAAATAAATAAAAATAGACTAATTGCAGAAAATTGGAGCACTCAGTGAAGTTCTGTCTGTAAAAGACCGTCATTAGATGCTATATACTGCAGACCTTTTCAGCAGACAACATATAACCAACATACTTCTACCCTTTAGGTTTAGGATTTCAGTTTTAAGTTGATTTTCTACTTCTGAAAAAAACATAGTGTACAACATGCAAAATCCAGCACATTAATTTGGTTATCAACAGAAGATGTGATGTGATCCCATTGTGTCTCAGAACAAACGTGGACAGTGATACCTGTTTGAAACAGCAGTGATGGAAGACAGTAGAGGCCAGCAGACAGACTATTACGCTCCCTTTGAATTGTCCTACTCAAGCTGTTTGATCAGGACTATTGTCAAAGAGTCTTCTGACATTATCAGATCTCTGTGATGAACAGTCTGGGTCAGACAGCTCAGGATGGTGAATGGTGGCAGACACACGCGGCCCAGAGATAGAGGGATAAAGTGGCAGCTCCGGACCACTGATCCCTAAAGCTACACTAAGAACAGTGAAGCTGTTTTATCTGGTCCTTTGGCTTTTATTTCACTTCAATGCTTCCTTTTCTCCATCTCTCTCAGGATTGTGTGTGTGTGTGTGTGTGTGTGTGTGTGTGTGTGTGTGTGTGTGTATCATGCTTATCATGCTGTATCCAGATATATACAGATATATATATCAGATATCTGGATCTGGATCAGATGACTTGTAGCTCATACTCAGAATATGCCTCAAATTTATCTACATGTTAACAGATTTTGCTGTTGAAGGTACATTTTATCCACATTTTATACATTTTATATTGTTATTTAATCTTTATATTTTTTAAAGTGAATCCTTTGATTTGTCATTCTTGATTATAGGTAAATGTTTTTTGACCAAATTCCCAAAACAAGCTGATTTCTGTTTGACACAAGCTGAAATATTCTTGCTGCGCTGCAAGATTCATTTTTATCTGTGTCGTGAAAATAAGGTTTGTAGAAGTATATAGGTTATACAGTGGAAAAAGATTATTGGATAAATGTCTGATGAGACAGCTGGGGACAAGAAGTAGCCTACTGATTGATTTTAACCCTAAAATGTTAACCACCCTGCCCTAACTCAGAGGTTAACTGACTATGAGCTTTATTTTCCTTGCAACAATCAATGTCACATGCAAACATTGTACATGGCTCAATTTAATCTACCTGGAATTAGTCGCAGAAGTAGTCGAGCACTGGGCAGCTTTGACATTATATCTGACGTGCAGAATCCATCTGGAGTTGACATTTTCTGGGTTTTATGCAAAGTTGTTGGTTAAATAACACAGTAAACCTGCTTTTTGGTCCAGCCTCTGAACTCAGGACTTTGATCTGACGAGACAGAATCTATTTTTCTGGAAGCAGTGCCAGGGGTGAAAACTGAGACCACTGCTAAAGAGATTAAAAAAAGGTTGTGCTTGATCATACAGTAACGCTAGAGAGAAGTAGTGGTTATTTGCATTTAGGATAAAACCACATAAAAAAGCTGAAAACTTGAGATTTGCGTGTCAGAAGATGTCTGGGTTCAAACTTGGCTAAAATGAATTGAAATGGTATTTAGACGTTTTAAACATTTAAAGGACTGTAGCTTAACATGACGCAGGTCCCTTCATTATGGAACATAGATGACTGAACAACAACTTTCCCTTTTTGCTCACTTTTGACCTGCAAATCATCCAGTCACTGCTTGCTGGATGACCTGTGAGCAGTGTTTGGGAGCTTACTAAAAAGGTGACTGGATCCTTGTTTATCACAGTCAGGAACTAAAAGTAAATATGTGGTGACTTGTGTCTCCAACCAGCTCTGAATAGTGATCATATCTGCTGCTCCATCATTCAAGACATGTTTTGATTTTCTAGAAAAAGTGAGAAACACTGTGTGGGCCACCTGTCTCTAATTTCTCCCTCTCATACTTCAACTCCTGACATTTCCCTCCGTTGCTCCTGTCCCTTGGCAGAGGGAGGTGAAAAGCGGAGAGATTAGATATCGACTCCGTCCAACTGGTAGCTGCTAACGGACACCTTTGTCTTCTTAAATGGGCAGAACTTGCAATGGATTAGGCTTTGTAGATGAACCAGTGCGTCTTCCGAAATGAAAACGGACAGACACATGGAGTATGCCAAAGTCCAGACAAAACATTTATCTTCACTGGAAATGATTCATCTTTAAATAGATCCCATGGCTCCTTTACCTTTCTTTTGCATCATTTCATGATTTCTTTTATTATTTTGCCAGTGCCTTTCATTATAATTCTTTTTCTCTCCCTGCCACCCTTTATTGCTCTGCTACTTCTTTCCTCCTCTTCTACTGCTTTGGCCTTCCGTCGTCTGCCCCTCCTCACCTTTTATTTTTTCCTCACACTGTTTCCTTTTTTTCCTCCATTTATATTTCCTCCTTTGTCCTCTCCCTGCCTGACTCCCAAGCTCCACTTTTAATGATTCCACCCATCCATTAGCCCCTTCAGAAACGCTTCCTCTAAAACTGCTGAACACTGATCATGCTGCATTTTGTGTTACGTCCCATCTGAGTGAAGCAGACTAAGTTCACAAGTTAAGGATGTTCAGTTCACCCTCATACAGCAGCGTGTAGCAATGAGACAGAAAGCTGATATTGATTGTTTTCTGGTGCACTAATTCACGGCCAGGATCTTTAGGCTATGATGCTTTGTTCAAAAGGTCAGCACATTTTTCAAACTGACAAACACACTCCAGAAAGCAAATAAGTCACTGCTCTCAATATTATCTTATTCTTATAAACTGTATGAATTACTTATCTCACATGATATGTAATAATAAATAAAAAGAACCAGCGATTGTGACGTGATGTGACAACTTTAAACTTTCATTAAAGTCTCATACTAAGTAGAAACATACCTGTTACCTCTGGTAACCTTGTATCATGCAATGAAACTATAATACTTAAACACTTATACTTATTTACAATTTAATATATATTGAGATTATTGTTTGTTCCACATTTTAGGTGGCAAAAACAGAAAAACCAATCTTTAGTAAACAAAAAAGGCTGGTCAAAAAAATAAATGTTTGTGTCTTTGCACAATGTGTAAAACATCTAGATCAGAAGATCTTGGGAGAGGCACCTTTTTCTAAGGCTTGTCTGAGGGGAGGTATGATCATATAGTCAAGTTATTACAATGTGCATAAAAAATGATTTTCAATCAAAAATAACACAACATCATGATGACATAATGAGATGGAGTCACAGAGGTCCCATAAACTGAAATGAATTATTCACACCTGTTCTTCACCTGTTCAGCAATTTCACACGCACACCTAATAAATGTAGGATGTTTCAATGTCTTTGAGAAACGTTGCACCGCTGCTCCTCTTTCAAAACAACTTGATTCGTGGAGCAGGAAGAACATCTTAATGATGCAACTGACAGCAGTGCAGGCGCAGTGCACCGAAACACGTTGAGTGAAATCTGAGTGTATAAGCCTGACTGGCTGATCCTGTCTGAGCATACTAATGACCCAACACACGTCCAGACTGCGTCGAATAATCCCTCCGCCACACTGATGTGTTAAACAGCATCATAGTGGCCTAAAGCTCAGATCAGTGTGTAGAGAGTCAGGCCATGTGTATCAGAGCAGCAGGAACTCTTTCTCCTGCTTGTCATCAAGCTTTAACAAACAATTCATGCTGGCAGGAAAATGGATCCCCATGAAAACTAATTAGTTAAAGTCTGTGGAGCTTCTGTTAGGGGTTCGACAACATAACAGATGCTCACAGATGTTTGAATAACATCTGCTCTTAAACAGCGCTACACTGGTGAGCCACTGATATTCAGATGGAAATAGATTTGCTGCGAGTGACTACTCACAGCAAGTACTACCAACTAAGTGATCAATTACAATTTTTAGTCTATAAAATATTTTGTCTGACCAACAGTCCCAAACATATTCACTTTACAACACAGAAAGGCCTCACCCTTTGCTTTATAAATGACTTACGTGATTAACAGTGTTTGCATTACCTGTTATGTCTGCTGTGCTGTACCTGGTGAATTCACCTCTAATAATGAATGATTCATTTCCCCAAATTTACATTCAATGGTCAAGACACATTATGAGCCACTGCATATCTCCATGTTAGGTGCACAAGCCAAAGTGATTCAAATGATTCATGATGTTTCCTTTGTCAGAACTGCCATTAGTGACCAATAATGTGTGTTCATACAGGTGTGTGCAATTGGGCTACTAATTGGTGTGGGTTCTTTGTGTCTAAACACTCTGAAGAAGACAAGTGTGCTGATGTGCACTGGTGTATTTTTTGTACAGTCCACTTTGGTCCAGACTGAAATGTCTCAACTCAAAATCAAAAAACATTATTAGATGGACTGACATGACATTTTGTAAAGACATTTGTGGTCCTCAAAGGAACATTTTTTCTTTTCCTCTAGTGCCACTATGATGTTGACATTTGTGATTTAGAGCAAAATATGTTGACAACTGATTGATGTATTACTATGAATACACTATCTATCCTCAAGGTCCCTAAAGGATAAATTCTAATGAGTTTGGTGATCCTCTGACTTTTCCTTTAGCACCACCATCAGGTCAAAGTTTTCATTTATTCATTGACGTATCTCAACATCTACTGTACATGTCCTGGCACAACATGTTGTACGGACATTCATTGTTCCCTGAGGATATACTCTACTGACATTGGTGATCACCTATCACAATGAGGTTACATTTAGTTTTGGTTTAACTGAAATATCACAACTATTGGATGAATTGCCAATACTTTGGTTTATGACCAAATACCTTCAGAACAAATGACATTCCCATTAGCCTCATCTACTTTGTGTTTAGTACTAATTAGCTAATGTTAGCATGCTAACATGATAAACTAAAATGCTGAACATTGTAAAAACATTATATGTCATTGTGAGCATGTTAGCATGCTGACGTTAGCAGTTAGCTCAAAGCACCCTTGTGGCTAAGCACAACCTCACAGAGCTGCTAGCATGGCTGTAGAATCATTCACTTATTTACTCATTCACTCCTCCCTACTCCCTATCTAGGGAGTTGTATGGACTATAGGCTATAGTGAGCTCACTCGCAAAATGAAAAACATTTTTGCGCTGCTTTCTCTCCTCTCGCCCATCTGATATTTTTCTTTCAGCGCAATGCATGATGGTATATAATGCTTGGTTAGTGACCATTAGTTGTACACTACTTTTCACGATGCATTGTGGGATACATTGAGTCCACTATATCTGCATAATAATTCTCTAATAACTCACTGTACATTCGGACAGCACTACAAAATGGCAAACTCACTAAATAGTGGACTACGTGGTGAGTAGTGAATTATTTTGGACAAAGCCCTGGTCTTGTGTATCAACAAAATAGTTGAAAAATAACTTTAAGTGGATCAGCTTATTGACTAGATGATTGATTGTTTAGTTACAAGTGTTTGCAGGTTTCATCAATTTAGATTTAAGTCCTATGTCATATTTTAAGATAGTGAGCATGATTCTGAATGTCTCACAGGAAGGTCAGTGCATAAACACCTCCAAACTTTCATCTGCATTTAAGACATAATGTTTTGCAAACGGTAGGCCAAAGTAGATAAGAAATTAGATAACAGAAACTCTGATCTTTTGTAAGACTTGCAGACACCTAGCTGAATAGCCTGTAGTTCATATATCTTATCTCTTTGCATTGCTCATGGAGCCTTGCCATGCTGCTCTCCGAAACGTTTCCTGAAATGACAACAAAGCCTTAGAGGAATACATTTCCTCATCACAAAGGAGGAGACAGGTCAAGGAACAGTAGTTGACAATAAAATACAACAGTAAGCTTGGAGGTCTTAGCCTTCAGTTCTGACAACTCAGCTTCACCTCAAGTTCATGACTGCGAATGAAGTCTGCTTTTTAGCTACATTTGTATTCTCTAAACATGACTTAAACCTTACAAGACCCTCAACCAAACCCTTAATGAGAGTTTTAGTAGTTTAGACCTTGCCTAATAAGATCACAGACGAGTATGCTGATCACATAGTTTGACTCGTAATCCTGTTAAACATTTCAAGAGATTCATTTCTTGGATCATTTACAGCTGTGGCAAAGAGGGTCATAACATCTTATTAATTCATGTGGGTTGTTCTCCTGTCACTGGCTACTGAATCTGTAAACCTGCCCAAGATTATGAAAAATAAAAGCAGCCGGCAGAACATTTTCCCCAAAGATAATTTTGGTTTATTTGGTGGAAAAGCAACAACATGCATACAAAGGGAACAACAAAGACACAGCATCAGTGTAACAGATCGTTTAGGGACACAAAAAAAAGTATGTTTATGTTAAATCTGTTTTTGGAAAAAATAAATTACACATGAGATCTGTAAGCTACTTTCTGGCAGGGCCTGAGGCTCTAGATAATTTACTGAGTGTATTTTACCCGTTTACCTGCCAAATTGCCTGTTAGTTCCAGTAAACCAAGCAGTAAACGTCCATCATCTGTTCACTATGTCTATTTTGTTAGTTTTAACAAAAGGCGAGTCTGTACGACAAAGATCCTTTACAATCCATTGAACAGTGAGCTCAGTGCTACTGAAAGTTCAGTTCAGTCACACATGCTGCTCAAACGGCAAACTATTGTACTGAGAATGTCAAGATTTCTCTCTGTAAGAGTCAAAATCACAACACAGTGGAGTGATAGTGACTTCTCCCACAAATGTGGGCCAATCACGACCAATCAGTTTAATCTCACTGAGCCAGAAATATGAGCTGTCTGCACTACTTTCTGTCAAAGTTCTGGTTATTTGGATATTTCTGTGCTTTTTGTCTGTGCTCTTCTTACTGATTTGAAGTGGGAACAGATGATGTCATGTATATCTACAAACAAATTTAGAATTGAACTTTACAATATCAGGGAGATGCCACTGTCCCTCAAATCTAATCACACCAAACCCTCACACTGCCGATGAAGCAGATTAGCAGAGTTTTTGAGTGCTGAACACTTATCTATTCACTACAAGTGGGTTTTCTTTTTCAAACTTAAGCTTTGATTGTTGCTTATTTAGTCAGAAATATTTAATGTTGAAAATAAGGAAATAAATCATTAACATGTTGCTACAACACAATAATAAAAAAGTACCTACATCAAGCTGGTATCACTTTGATACAAGTTGATTTGCAATCAAAATCAAGTTTAAGCTTTTTTTGTTTTCACTTATCCTGATTTGTCCTCAGTCCTTTTTTCTTTTGAATTTGTTTTAAATGGTTATGCATTCATAACATTTTCTATATGTATACATAACTTCATTTCACACTTGCAGGACGAATCCATATTAGATTTTGTTTGAATGCTCACACATCTTAGGATATTCACTTATATGCATAAAAATAAAATGAATTCACTGGATTAAAAAACATGCACACTGCACTCAATTTGACTGAAATTAGAAAGCATGGTGTTCTGATTTAAATGAGATACATGTGCATATTTTAAATAAACATTTACTTCAAACTGAACATAAAGACGTGTGTCATCACCAAACATACCAAAAACAGCCACAGAGGAGAAAAATTGAATCGAGTAAGCATTTACTCCATCTGTGTTATTGGATATTGCCGTGTGAGATGTGTGTTTTTATTGCAGTGAAGTTGGCAAACATGACCATGTGAGCAGAGGTACCGACAGTCATTGCCACAGAAAATATGCAGTTTGCATTTTAAAAATCCACCGAGCTTTTATCATTTGTCTCTGTGCCATTTGTATGACAGAGCGTTTTCTGGGACTTTGTAGTCTGGGCCAATAGATACGATACAATTACTACTTTTTGGCTCAGTGGGGTGACTGATTCTGTGGAGAGAGCTCTGCAGGAGCCACATTACAGAGAAACAGATTGGCTGTATTGCTGCTTGCTTCCTTAGACTGACTCCGAATTTGACAGAACATCCGAGTGTATCTTCACACCACAGCGGGTGTGTGAGTGCACAGTTGAGAGAATGTAACAGTTTTATAGAAAATTCCTAGATTACCTATTTTTATCAACATAACTTTTATATTCAATGCGTCTATAAAATGTTCACTGTAAATGTTTGTCATTTGTTCACCTTTTATCAGCTTTAGAAACAGCAATTATATTTCCTCCAAAACATGTTTGTCAGTGCAAATTAGTCATATATGTACATATTTTCTAGGCAATTTTTGAAGGACACCAAGACTGCTGACTTTTGTAGAAAGAAGATTCTCTGTTATTAGAGTCCAACAATAACCCAGCATATTTTCTGTGATTTGGGTGTTATCCCATGACTGTCAATCATACTGTCTTAACACTGTGATATTGTAACCCAGGCTAAAAGTTAAATGAATTACTTTCTGATGGTGGATGCTATTCTTATTTTTCTTTCAGTTTAAAATCTGTAAAATATAATTAAACAAAATTCCTCTACCAAGAAGGTAGTTAAATATACTTTAAAAAGATTTGCTAAGTGCAGTACAGTTAAGAACAGAAAAAAAAACTGAATAAAAAGCCTTAAACAGCAATAGTGAGAAGTGAGAAAAAAAGATAACGCAGAGAGTGAGCAGACTGGCATGTTTTTTATGTGAAGAGCAGCAGTTGTTATTTACTCCTCAATGGTCCCTGGCGATTTGGGAAAATGAGGAAGCCCAGGTGCCTGTCAACAGGCCAGACTTTGATCAATGGGCCTCTGGGTAGCAATCACACTTTTCAGTTCTCTGTGTGGTCCGCAGTTGGTGCATTCACATTTGAATCTCATGTTTATTAAAATAGGAAACAAAGAACTGCCTTCTCTTTTCTTGCAGCACAGCAGGGTTTACTGGAGTGGCCACACAGCCATATATTTATAATAAGTAGAAATAAACGTTTCGCTTTGCCTTTAAAATGCTTTCCAGCTGTGAGGCCAGAAATAGTCTAATGTGGAGCCTATTCCCACTTCACGCAGGAGACAAGGAGGAAGCAGCGTGTACTTGCAGCCTGGATGTTCTACTGAAGCACAGATATATATATATATATATATATATATATATATACACACACACACACACACACACACACACACACATGATATTTTATATAGGCACTGTGCAGATCAGCATGTTTTCATGGTGTGTATATCAGTTTAAGGAATTGCAATCAAAGGCTTGTTGCATTGTTTGAAATCATTTTCAGCTAGCGTCAGCTAGTTGCTAATGCCTGTCCTTGGAGCAGGCGGGGGGCACAAACACTTGGGGTTTGATACTCAGCTGTGTTTGTTGTTCTCTTTACCAAGGACTAAATTAGCATTCTTTATTCTTTACCAAGCTTCCAGGTTACTGCCATGAATATATATTTAGCTACAGCTTATGTAGGATGGATGTTTTTATATACTTTACTTCTTAAGGAAAATAAATCTGTTGACTTCCAGATGTTAATTATTTGGGCTTCTCATATCAGAAGTTGACACCAAATTTATATATATTTTTATTTTAGAGACCAGCAAATGGCTAGTTTATTGTTTGAGACATGCTTATTTTAACATTCAATTCAATGGACGTAAAAAAAAAGATTTATGGTATGAAAGACTTAAACGGTAAATATTTAAACTGTGAATGTTTCTACTGCCTGTATGTTTTACAATGATGCTGCTGTTGGTTCTCCTGGATTTTAATATTTATGTCAGTGTCTGTTAAATCTCCTTCAACAGCAGCAGGACCGAGTTAAGAGAAGCTCCCCTCAAGGGACAATAAATATTCTTTCCTCTTCTACTTTGGCAACATTACAGTAGTCAAAGTTGTCCTTATCAGCAGCATTTTGACATGTCATTTCTAACAAATCCTACCTTTTTCATCTTCAGTATAATGCTATTAACACATTTTTCTTTTTCTTTCCTCTTTTATCAATTTATTGTACAAACAAATTATGTAGGTAATCCCTTTATCAGCTACACCATTACAGAGAATTACCATTATATTCTCACACCGTGCTTTATCATTATTCTACAATCACAGCAAATAACACAGAAAAGAGATGCTGAATCTGAGAAGGTCACTGCTCCAGGTATCACTGTATAAATTATTAAACCAATTATGAATACCTTCTTAAAGAAACTACCTGCCAAATGTTGAACTGACGGTGTGTCTGTAGTGTAGTTGCATGCAACTGTATGCAAATTACAGTAAAACACTGTGGAATAGAGATGGAGCTCAACACAATGTCACAAATAGTCATGTACGCAAGTGCAGCTCAGTTTTTCTGTGCTGGAAGAGATGATACACCACAGTGACTTGCCATGGTTTGTACATCACCTTTAACTTTCTGTAATCAAAGAGTCAGGTGTGTTCGCACAAAACAAGGAAGTGCTGAGGTAAATGCAATGAGATGGTGGAAACAGATAATGCAGCACAGGTTGTGTAATTTCAACTGTTGGTTGTTTTATACTATGTTACACATTGTTTAGCTATCTGGCCCACAACTTTACTGTTTAAGTTCATTCTAGTATCAGGCCATATTTGTCTTGATTTAGTTTTTTAAAACTGCTACATTAAACACTAAATATCATCATGGCTTTGTCAACATTGGCTTGACTGAATTTCTGATTGTTTGTGGTAGATTGTATTATGTCAGTGAAGTAGTGGAGATGCTAAATGTATGCATAATATGACCAAAAGAAAGATGGCACCTAAAATTGAACAATGAGGAAAAGTAGAATACATGAGATGTCAATTTCATTTCAGGATCCTGACTACTGACTCCACAATCAGTGGACATGTGATTTTCAGGTCACACAAGGGCGCTAACTAAAACATTGTTCAAATTCATTATGTTGCAATAATGCTTTTTCATTGTCTAGATTGTTGAAACTATGTCTTTTGGTCAGAGAGAAACACACACACACACACACACACACACACATACGCCTTTTTTGCCCTGAATTGTTTTGTGCTCTCTCAGCAGGAATGCTCTATCATCAGAGAGGATGGAAAATCACCTCTGTGCAAATTGAAAATAGTTGGCCTTAATCCACCTATGTGGTTGGCACATTTTTTATTCAGTTAGACATGGTGTATACACAGTTTATGTGTGTGTGTGTGTGTGTGTGTGTGTGTGTGTGTGTGTGTGTATTTGGATTTGACTAAAAGAGAAAAAAGTCTGATGCTAAACAAATTTGGTCCAACTTGCAGACTTCAGCTAAATCTCCTTAATTATGAGTTGACCAAAGGAAAACAAATACATTTTACAGAATTTGATAGTGTCCAGTGTCCTCTCAGTTTACTTTCATGTGTTGAGATCATGGTAAGCGTGACCTTTTTCCCTCAGTTTTAATTAAATTGAACCCAATCAGGCAGATGTCAACAGAAGGGCACTGGGCTGGGCTGACCTTTTTCCTCCTTTGGATTGCAGTGAGAGGGCTGGGATTCAATATGGGGGAGTTTAGTGACTAGACAAAGTCTGGTCTTCAGTCATCCAAACTTACACGCATATATTGAAATGCATTTACACGCTCATTTGAATATGGACCTTTATTTAGTCAATTTTGCTTTTGTTTTGATTAAAGTTTCTTCCTGCTACAGAGCCACATTAATCCTACACACTTGCCAAAATTGAACAACAAAGGTTTTTTTAAGAGATTTCCCATCAAAAGGAGGCGGCGGCAGGAAAGCAAAGCGAGGTGATAACATTTACACAGCCAAGTTTTCATTTTCTCTAAGACTGAAGAGGAAGTGACATCTCTGTGGTGTGATGATTATAGAACCCTGAGAGTGATATAAGCCATCCATCATAGTCATACTAGCCAGATGAAAAACTGTGTATAGACACAGACAGTGAAGACAGTCCGCTGCAGGGTAAAGCAGGTGAAGTGTAAGGACCAGCCTTGTGGAGAGCGATGAGGAAGCATCTTCTCCTGCTTAGCACTGACAATCAGAGATGTCTTGAGCTTGTACAAGTCTGTGCCTTGACGATGTTTGTGACACTATTTATATGACACAATGGATCTCTGTGAATCATCCCATAAGGGGAAGTTAAATTCTTTTTTGGGATTACCAAAAAGTTAACTTTCGACCCATATATACGGTCCGCCATGTTCAGCTGAATCTCAAATGTGACAAAGAATGGGCCATGAAAAAAACAGGTTGATAACTCAAAACACTCAAAACAAGATGATAAAGACAAATCAGGTAGAAGTACTTTGAGGCGCAGGACAGGTGTACTGACTAAAGGGGGGCAGAGTGACTTCCCCAGTCACTGAATAATATGATAAATAATACTTGTCATAACTCAAAGTATAAAAACTGCCATTAGTATGCCTACTGAAACAAGAAAAGTCGGAACACTACTTTATCATTTTAAGCACTGTATAATATTCCTATCATCTCTGTATATCGGTTACAGTTTATTAACTTACAATGACTTACTACAATCTAGCTTGTCATTTCTAATATCACTTTAAAATATTCATATGGCAACTTGTAATTTCTCTCTACTTGCACGTTCTTTTGTACCTAGTCAACAGTGAGCTTATCATATTTTTTCTCATAATATTATATGACAGGGACTGTCAGTCTGCACACCCTGTTCAGAGTCTCTCCAGATAACGGGAAGAGCCTTATCTATATTTATTTATATTTATGACAGTCACAGGTGCTGTTGCAATAGCCAAAGCCGAACAGAGTGGGCAGGATATGCATAAACCACCCACACATTACTTGTTACCACAGAGAAACAAGATAATCAACAAGGTAATCTTCCAAACAGCAACATCACTTCAGATTCAAGGAGAGTGCACACCTCTGACTTTATCAATAAACAAGACAAAAAATACCACCCTCACTGTTAATAATTTGACTATAGTATGAAAAACATCAGCACTAATGCTGGTTTAGCAAAGATCCAACAATATTTAGTCACAAATCCACCACACCATACTAGTTTCTCTGCTGCTGTCCCACTCACGCAGACGAACACACACACAAATTAAGTTATCTCCAATCAAGCTCAAGACATGTGTTCTAAAATGTATATAATCTACTCACTGATATCAGACTAAACTGATTTTAAATTTGAGCATTTTTAAAAAATGTTGAAAAATAAATGGCCTCTTCAAGGGATACCAGACAGTCAACACTATAGGAACACCCTAATAGAGAGGTACTAGAATAACGGTAGATGCATAGTTAAATGAAAATACAATGAATAAAATAAAATCTAAAATTAAATTGTTATAGTTAACTTCTGGACAAAGGACAGAAGAAAAATAAAACCTGCTATTAAATACTACCCAGAGGTTTACAGAGACGGTCACTTTAACACATAATGATAAAGCTAAGTGAGGGTAATGTTAGAGAGGGAAGAAACACCTGTCTGATGCTTCCATCTTTTGCTGTTTCACAAACTGGCATATGGTGTTGCATAACCATTAGATGTCTACATGGAAAAGGCCGTGCTTTGGAATCAGAATGTTTAGTGTCAAAAACATGTTTAACAGCAGCTTACACTGTCATGAACATACAGGTACATGACTGCACACTGCCAGTCCTGCCACTCATCAAGCTCAGATAGAAAAGTTCAGGATGTGTTTTTTTATTTAGAAACAAAATCACACTAAGGAGAACGTATTCGTTTTGAGTGGAGAATCAACCGGAGGCGTAGTTTCCATAGATGGACTTTTCAAGGCTACAACTTCTGATTGTTTCCATCATTGATTAAACTATTTTTTTTTGATTAACAGTCCAAAACCCAAAGATATTGAAATCAAATTGATATAAAAAGAGGTTAATCATCACATTTGAGAAACCAATGACGGTTTAGAAGTTTTGCTCAATAAATGTTACATGATTAATTATTTATCAATATTGTGGGTTCAATTAATTGACTAATCATTTCAGCACTTGTTTTCAGCATCACAGCAAGTCAATCTTTTCAGAATTTTCAATTTACTGATAGTACCAATTCATTTTTTTAATAGATTCTTTTCAAACATCCACGAGTCTGATGAGATGGAGAACTGTACCTCATTCTGAAAGTCCATACTGTTCTCAATAAAGGTCTAATTTGGCAATATTTCACCATGAGGGCTTTCATTAGTATTATTTTTATTAATATTAACATCACTACCATTACCACATGTATTACTTTTCATCTCTATGTAGAACTATACTACAGTGTGTTCCCCGTCCTCCTGCTCTCTCTCTCCTCTTACTTTTGCAACAGTGGGTTACATATCCAATTTTGTTCTGTAATTATAATTATATTTATTTGCACAGCCAGTGTTCATGTTATGTGTCCTAAACAAACATGGTGCCCAAGCAGCAGAGCACCTGATGTGAAAGGTCCATTAATGTAGATTAAATATAGACTATGAATGTGTTTCATACTCAGTGTGACATGGCCTTCACATTGCCCAATAGCAAGCATTAAGTTAGACATTTTCATTGGACCTATTGTAGAATAAGTTTTTGATTTTGTTTCGGTCATGGATGCTTGGATTCTCATCCAATCAATATTAATTCCAGTGTATTTTCTAAATATCTTGAAGGACAGTCTTAACCGTGCACATATTTTAATGATCTAGCCTTTGGCACAAATAATGAATAAACATCAGTGATTGTACTGCTGATGTCAAAAGGGATGGTTATATAGAATAATTATCTCCTTGGATATATGATATATTCAACAGGTATGTTCCTGACCCATTTTAATGGCCAGTAGAATTTTAAATACCATGACCTGAGAGTTAGTATTTCTGTGTCTCACCTATTTTCTGCCTACCCAAGTGTGTGCACACACACAATGCTGACTGTGACTGTGTCTGAATGTGGGAGATTGTCAACGGATGTGCTCTCTCTCCTTCTCTTACTCTTCCTCAACCTTCGCCTCGCTGAGTTGAGACGGTGCCTGACATTTGGCCCTGCAGGTAAAGCCAGGTGTCTACTGGAGCAACCCTCTAAACCAACCAAAAGTGGTGAGATACATCGCACTAGCCTGGAAAATGTACTTTATTTAAATCTTTGTTTCTTACACTGAAACCTGGATTGAAGTATGAATGAGCTTAACCTGGATTCTAGTATTTCCAAATATACAATTCCATTCCAATTACTAAGTTGCGAGCCACCAAAACAGAGAAAAGAGGGAGGGGGGAGAATTGGGGCAAAAGAAAGAAGCTATTTGAGCTCTGGAAACACAGGCTTGACAATTTCCAAAACACATTCCTTAAAATACACAGCACAGCACCAGAAGCAGCATTAAGTAGTTAATATATGAAAAATAGGAAAGAACTTGAGGGGTAAAAAATCTGAAACATGAAAAACAAGCGCATGTCATATCTCAGGATGTTAAAGCCTTTTCTAGCTATTTTTAATAAGAAGCCTTTTTAGTTTCTAACAACACTCCACATCAAGATGCTATGCCGAATGTGTGCGCCTGTGTGGCTCCTCTAATAGGTGTCTGTGTAATTGGCTGGTTGACAGGCTGATCACTAACAGGCATGAGTTGAAGGGCTCGGGGGAGGAGGCGTCCATCCTCGCTCTCCTTCTGTTGCCATGTCACCGTGACAAACGCACATCTTTAAGTAAACCAACCAAAGCTGTGCCTTCTAAGCATGGATAATTTGCTACCTGGAAATGAAAAGATCAGTGTGTACCCACATCTAGAATCAGAATCAGAATCAAAATCAGAATCCGGTTTATTGCCAAGTATGTATTCACATACGAGGAACTTGTTTTGGTGCGTCGGTGCCGACAAGAGCAATATATACATATACAGAAAAATAAAAAAAGATTAAAAGACCTTCTTGACTAGCATCTACATGTAGCACATAGGGCAGCTGTGGGTTTGCGAAGGCCAACACAGGAGCTTG
>JAVQJL010015207.1:0-12517 GCA_036024295.1 Nannoperca obscura
CAAGTACCCACTAATTACACACAGATACACACACCAAGTACACACTAATTACACACAGATACACACACCAAGTACACACTAATTACACACAGATACACACACCAAGTACACACTAATTACACACAGATACACACACCAAGTACACACCAAGTACACACTGTACACACAGTAAAAACACACATGCCTCAGTTTATAACCACCACCCCCCCACTCAGGGTCTTCCCCCGCGAACTGAAGGAGGTGTTTTCGTCATGGCGACAGGAGTGCAGTAACCGGGGGCGACCTGACATCAGCGAGCGGCTCATCAGCGCCTCGTTGTTCCTGCGCTTCCTGTGTCCGGCTGTGATGTCACCGTCACTGTTCGACCTGATGCAGGAATACCCCGACGAGCGCTCGGCCAGAACCTTGACCCTCATCGCCAAAGTCATCCAGACCCTGGCCAACTTCAGCAAGTCAGTCTGTGACGGTAGAAGTCCCCGAACCTGCTACCTGTCAGTAAACACCTGTACTGTTTGCTCACCTGTATGTGTTCCTTGTGGTTGAAGGTTCGGCACTAAAGAGGAGTACATGCTGTTCATGAATGACTTTGTGGAGCGGCAGTGGAGCAGCATGCAGCGGTTCCTGCAGGAGATCTCCAACCCGGACGGATTGAACCACACCGCCGGCTTCGACGGGTACATCGACCTCGGCCGAGAGCTTTCCAGCCTGCACACCTTACTGACCGAGCTCGACCAGGTAACACCTGATCAGTTGACGCAGGACTTCTGCACCTTGTCAGCCTTGTGATGCTGGGAAGCACCCGGCATCTTCCTAACCCACTTACCAGATGGTTTTACACAAACAGCAGAAACAGTCTTACGTTTGTTTTGTGTCAAAACTTAAACTTCCTGTTTCCTCAAAAACCCTCAGAGTGAAACAAACAGATCGGATTCTGAGAGGAAGAGAAAAAGATGATTTACCTAAATGTTCAACTGGTCCTTTAAGTGAATAACTCTTACCAGCAAATCAATGGATACACTGTCTCTCCCTACCTGTCTCTCTCTCCGGCCTGTCTGTCTGCAGTCCTGCCTGTCAAAGCTCGGTCCTCTTCCTCGGATCCTCAGAGACGTGTCGGCGGCTCTGGTGAACCCGGGGGGCGTGGCTCATCCTGGGGTCGTGGCCGTTTCCTCTCCGGAGCCTCAGCGTGTGGTGTCTCCGCCCCCTCTGTCTCCGCCCCCCCTGTCCCCCACCCTCTCTCCTCCTCTGACGACTTGTAATCCCTCCATCGGCCTGCAGGGCGGCGTCGGACTCGATGGAGGGTTAGCATCATGTTTCCTGTTAGCATTAGCATCCAGCTCAGTTCTGTTGGCAACTCACATCAACATTAAAGGTCAAGTAGTAGTGACCAATCACAGCTGGTTGGGGCGGGACTTAGCATCAAAACATTGTTCACAACATCCAATAAGAAGACAGTAAAATATCATGTGTTTTGTGTTCGTTAGGGTGTTGTTGCTAATGTGTTGCTTATTAGCAACTCAGATAACAGGTGGCTAGGTGGTTGTCAAGTTGGTTGATAAGAGTTTCAGTTTAGTTGCTTGGATGAATTTTAAACAATCAATACAGAGTTATTGATCTGTAATTATTTTAGTGACTGATTCACAAGCCAGAAGAAGACTATTTATCACTAAAATAGATGTTGTTTTTATAAACTCAATTCCTCGTACAGGTTCTGACTCTGACTCTGTGTGTGTGTGTGTGTGTGTGTGTGTGTGTAGTTTGGTAGATTTCACCAGACTTCCCTCTCCAACTCCGGAGAACAAAGATTTGTTCTTCGTCACCAAAGGATCCAGTCTGCAGCCCGCATCAGGTGACCTTTGACCTTTTTCCAACACATAACTCCTGCGTCTGCCACCTTTGACCTCTGACTCTGACCCTTCTGCTGATGTCACTTCCTGCAGGCCTGCAGGGTTCTCCAGCTCCGAGCTCATCCTACTCGGAGCCTAATGAGAACGAGGCGGGGTTTGAAATGACCAATGGGGGCCGGAGGGAGGGGCCCAATCTCACCAATGAGAGCCGTAGTTTGTCTCTGGTCGACCTGCAGGACTCCTCCCCTAGCGACGGCATTGACGACAGCCAATGGCAGCGCAGGACAGGACTCCTCCCCCTCTCTTTCCAGAACCCCGTGTATCACATGACCACCACTTCACCACGGCAGCAGATGGATGCCACACCCTCAGACGGCTCGGTGGGGTCGCAGGGAAATGCCGACGACAGGAATGCCATGGCAACCAAACCGGCGTTTCTTACCCAGATGTCTGTGGGATTGGGAGGGGGAGAGAGGGGGGAGAGAGGTGAGAGGATGTCGGCCATGTCGAGCAGCAGCAGCGGAGAAGAATACTCGAGACGAGCTCTGTCTCTCAGCGAGACTCTCACAGGTCCAACAGGTCCACTCGTCTATCATTATCTCACCTCAGTATTGGCCGGTTCTGACAGGTCGCAGGTTTCACAATAAACTGATCCAGTGTTGAAAACGACTGCAGAAAACTCACGTGATGCAGGGTCACATACCTGCTTCTCTGTTGGTCAGACCATGACCCTGGTGTAAGTCAGGGCCTCCGGGCCAGAAGGAGGTGCACGTTTACCGAGTCACATGCATCCAAGAAACTGAAGATGGGTTGAAACCTGGATGTTTAACAGGTGTAAAGACACACCTGTAATCTTTGTTCCATCTAAAGTTTCACTGAAACAAACGTTTGTTGTCATTAAAGCAACAGAGATGCAGGTGAGTGTCACACCTGGTCTGAGACTCCTGGATTAACGCGTCGACATGAAGTCGTGTTTTCATCTCAACACTGAACCTCTTTAGAGTGAAACCTGAGACGTGGAAACCACTCAGTCTGTGAACTTTGACCTCAGTGTTTGTTCTGATGGGTTTCCTGTCCATCACAAAATTATCTGATGATGTCACTGTTGTTGATCCTCCCCCTCAGGTAGTTCCGCCCCCCCTCGTCAGAACTCGGGTCCTCAGAGACGTATCGATCAGCCACCTCCCCCCTCCGCTCCACCGGGACCTCCTCGAGGTCGGACGCCTCCCAGCATGCTCAGCGGGGGTGGAGGCTCCGCCTACCCTCCTCGCCCCACCTCCGGCAGCATGATGTCATCGAGTCCCGATTGGCCGAGCAGCGGCCAGTCGCGGCTCAGACAGACATCATCGTCGTCTAAAGGAGACAGCCCAGAGAAACAACGACCTGCTGCCAAGGTAACCAAGCTGTTTCCATGGTAACTGGTCAGTCTGACCTTTGACCTCCTCACCGCTGGTGATTATAGGATTGTAGGTGTTGTCATTGAAACGACAGACCTGTCTAAGTCTGGGTGGAGTCACAACACTTTCCATCTGTAGGTTCACTGCACATTATAATGTGTTACAACTATGACAGTTATTAAATATATATATATTATATATAGGATTGTGATACTTTACAGAGTAGAGTTATGATTATACTGCAGTATAGAGTCCTTTCAACCACTGCAGGAACGACTTCATCAAACATGCTGGCGTAGTGAGGAGGTTGCATTCACCCTCATGATCCCTTTTCCCGTATGTTAAGTCCTACTTGTGAGGAGGTAGCTGCTAGTGTTGTAGATCCTACATCTGATGGTGATCATCCAACTGTGTCCACAAAGTCCACCGTTACTCAGTCGATGGCTATAAGATACACTGACAGCAACATGGCAAGAAGTTGTTGGCTACAGGACATTTCAACAAAAGGAACAGATATCTGCTGAAACTCTACAAAAGAGCAAAGTAAGGAAAGAGAAGAAAGCGGCTGCACAAGAGCGTGAAAAGCAGAGGCACGAGAAGAGCATCAAGGCGGAAAAGCTCAAATACATCGAGAAGAAGCAGCAGGCAATGCAAACGTGAAGCAGTTGTATGAAAAGCCCAGAAAGATGTCAGGCAAATACAGCAAGCCACAAAGACCAGTGAAAGATAAAGGTCCACTCAATAGATGAGCAACTGCTTAACAGACCCCTACATCAAATGCTCCAGATATCCAGCCAGCAGAACCTCCACAGTGTAACATAGGCAGGACATCGGCATGGCAGCAGGACCAGATAACATCCCAGCAGAAGCACTAGAAGCACCTTTAGATTGTATGGGGCTGCTGTGTCCACTCTTCGGAAAGATCTAAGAAGAAGAAGAAATACCGCCAGCCAAGAAAGAGGGCTTCATCAACAAGCCCTGGGAAACTCCAGCTACAATTCAAAAACTTTATTTGTCCTCGCAGGGCAATTAAAGACGGCTTCATGGGGCAGTTCCACATAAAACAGCACAGAGAAACAACGAGTGCTCAATTTAAATAAACACAGTTTTAAAGGTGCAGAAGGTGGAAAATGTGGCAGTGAAGTAGAAAGATGTGCAAAAGGCAGCAAGAGTTTTACAGTAGAGAGGGAGGGGGATGGAAATGGTGAGACAGACAGAGGGGGGGGACGGGGCGGAGGGAGAGAGAGACAGTGAGGTTAAAGGTTCAGCAGCTCGACAGCTTTTGGTACAAAGGTTAAGAAGGAAGGAACTCTCTGTGCCGGGTGAAGCATGAAATCATCGCGGATGGAGTGGAGGATGCAGTCAACAAGAGGGATTCAGGAAGAACCGACCACCCTTCGTATTATCATTGAGCAATCAGAGTGGACTTCCTCACTGTGTGTCAGGAAGGAGACCCTCTGAGACACCATGCAGGGCTGAACCTCACCATAACCAGCTGTGCTGGAACCACCTGTGTGATGCATGAAGGCCCGAAATCAAGACAGTGGATCAGACCAGCCAGGAGCGAGCTGCTGGATCCAGGCGTGGGATGTCGAGGACCTGGTTGTGACGGGTGTTAAGGTGTGTGTGTGTGTGTGTGCGTGTGCGTGTGCGTGTGCAGGCTCCCTCTCCCTGTGCGTTGGATCGTACAGCAGCTTGGCTGCTCAACATGAACTCTGCCTCCTCCTACGGTGAGACGGAGGACGATCGCCATGACGATGCCCTCATAGAGAAGGTAAGAGACTGGTACTGGTCTGCTGAGTCTACTGGGTCTACTGGTTCTGACTGTGTGTGTGTGTGTGTGTGCAGTACCAGCAGGAGATTGCGTTGCTGCAGGAGAAGTTGCGAGTTGCGGCGTTGCGGCAGGACGAGTGTGAAGCCCGACTGCTGGTCCAGGATCAGCAGAACCAACGCATGCTGCAGGAGTACCAGGTATGTAACACACCTGACCTACCTGTGAGACGAGAACTGAATTCACCTGCATCAGCTGATTCTTTCACCTGCAGCTGGGTTTCACTAAACAGAACAACTTCAGAAACAGTGAAGCAAACAACTGTATTTACACACACACAGACACGCACGCACACACACACAGACGCACACACACACACACACAGACACACACACACAGATACACAGACACACACACACACAGACACACGCACGCACACACACACAGACACGCACGCACACACACACAGACACACACACACAGACACACACACACACACACACACAGATACACAGACACACACACACACAGACACACGCGCGCACAGACACACACAGACACACACACACACACAGATACGCACGCACACACACACAGACACAGAGACACGCACGTGTGCACACACGCAAATAAATGGACAAATAAACCATCAGGTGGCAGCGGAGTGTATTTAACAAGAAACACTACTCAATACACCTGTAACATCCAATCATATTCACTGAACATTATCACCTGACATTCATCACTGTCATTATGATCTGTGACCGTGTGTGTGTGTGTGTTTCAGGCTCGGTTGGAGGATACAGAGAGCAGACTGAGGAGGCTGCAGGACGATAAAGACCTCCAGATGAACAGCATCATCAGCAGGTCTGTCCACCTGTCTGTCTGTACACCTGTCTGTCTGTATACCTGCCTGTCTGAACACCTGTCTGTCTGTCTGCCCCGTCAGATTGATGGCAGTAGAAGAGGAGCTGAAGAAGGATCACTCTGACATGCAGGCTGTGGTGGACTCCAAGCAGAAGATCATAGAGGCACAGGTATGTCTGTTTCTTTACCTGTTGTCTGCTCTTGAGAGGTGATGTTTATATAAACAGACTACCTGTCTGTCTGTGTCTCAGGAGAAGAGGATTTCCAGTCTGGATGCGGCTAACAGCCGTCTGATGGCGGCTCTGACTCAGCTGAAGGAACGGTACGCTGTGACATCACAGAGGAACGGCCTGTCTCCTAGCAACACGTCCTCTCTGCAGATCACCGAGAACGGAGAGTTCCGGAACTCCGGCAACTGCTGAGCTCTGATTGGCTGTGACTGAAGGGATGGGGAGGGGCTTATCTGCATGATGTGTGAGAGGCCGCAGGAGGCGGGGCTAACTAAATATTTACGCCATTTATTTAAATCAACCAATCGACAACGGCGTAGTTACCACAGACCTGTCAATCATCTGTTACCTCCTACAGAGATAGATCTGACCTCTGACCTGACCCCGTCCCAGTTGCTAGGTTACCCCTCCAATCCTATTTTTGTTTTGCATGTTTCCTTTTTCAACATCTTAAGAAGTTTGACATCATATCCTGTTTCCTTTTGTACTTCCTGTTGAGAGCCAAAAACGTCCAACAAACCAAACTGCACGTCTTTATTACAGCTCCAAACCATCTGGAACACCTCCAGTTCTGTACGGATCTGGTCTCTACCGGTCTAACTGGAACAACTCCAGATGTTTATGGATCTGGTCTCTACCGGTTTAACTGGAACAACTCCAGATCTTTATGGATCTGGTCTCTACCAGTCTAACTGGAACACCTCCAGTTCTTAATGGATCTGGTCTCTACCGGTTTAACTGGAACACCTCCAGTTCTTTATGGATCTGGTCTCTACCGGTCTAACTGGAACAACTCCAGATCTTTATGGATCTGGTCTCTACCGGTCTAACTTGAACAACTCCAGTTCTGTACAGCTCTGGTCTCTACCGATCTAACTGGAACAACTCCAGATCTTCATGGATCTGGTCTCTACTTGTCTAACTGGAACAACTCCAGTTCTGTTCAGCTCTGGTCTCTACCGGTCTAACTAGAACAACTCCAGTTCTTTATGGATCTGGTCTCTACCGGTCTAACTGGAACAACTCCAGTTCTTTATGGATCTGGTCTCTATCAGTCTAACTGGAACAATTCCAGTTCTTTATGGATCTGGTCTCTATCAGTCTAACTGGAACAACTCCAGTTCTTTATGGATCTGGTCTCTACCGGTCTAACTGGAACAACTCCAGTTCTGTACAGCTCTGGTCTCTACCGGTCTAACTGGAACAACTCCTGTTCTTTATGGATCTGGTCTCTACTGGTCTAACTAGAACACCTCCAGTTTTGTACAGCTCTGGTCTCTACTGGTCTAACTGGAACACCTTCAGTTCTTTATGAATCTGGTCTCTACCGGTCTAACTGGAACATCTCCCGTTCTTTATGGATCTGGTCTCTACCGGTCTAACTGGAACAAGTCCTGTTCTTTATGGATCTGGTCTCTACCGGTCTAACTGGAACACCTTTAGTTCTTTATGGATCTGGTCTCTACCGGTCTAACTGGAACACCTTCAGTTCTTTATGGATCTGGTCTCTACCGGTCTAACTGGAACACCTCCAGTTCTTTATGGATCTGGTCTCTACCGGTCTAACTGGAACACCTCCAGTTCTTTATGGATCCGGTCTCTACCGGTCTAACTGGAACACCTCCAGTTATGTACAGCTCTGGTCTCTACCGGTCTAACTGGAACAACTCCACCTGTATATGATTCTGGTCTGAACTGGTCTAACTGGAGCTTCCTAATCCTTTTTATGTTTAGACTGCGACTTTAAGGAACAGTCCAACATTTTTGTCTGGGCCATGATCAAGAGAGGGTTAGCCTAGCTTAGCACAAAGACTGGAAGCAAGGGGAAGCTGTTAGCGTAGCTCCATCTAAGGAGAACAAACCGTTATCTGACTGTGTTGAGCATTTGGCCGCTCTGGGCTTCCATAGCGTTGAACTTTTAGTGGATCTGGTTCCGAGGTTGATGTGAGACGTTAGTTTGTGTTGTTTCAGAGAATTCTACTGATTTTAATATAAACATCAGATTTAATTGTAAAACAGTAAAAACTTGAAATTGTGATAAATAGTTTGTGAACACACATATCTGCTGTCCTGTACAGACTGGACTCTGCTGGACTCTGCTGGACTTTGGACTCTGCTGGACTCTGCTGTCTCTCTGCTGTGTTCACTGTGGCTTCTGTCTCTGTTCTGTATTTATGAAACTTTCTGTTAGAGATCCTGTTATTGTTATTTATCAACATCAGTATTTATAAAGAGATGTTCCAATAAACTATTACACTATCAAACTGTTGCTGTGGCAACGAGTGACACCATATCACCCCCCACCCCACCCCCCCGGTTCACATCAGCTGACTGACAGGTTTTATTTTTCTGAACTGTTGCTAAGTAACATGTGTGGCAGCGTCCAATCAGCAGAAACGATTTGAAAGCAATAAAATGTGACGTCTTCTGTAAACTAGTTTCACACCTGATCAGAGAAATTAATTTAATAGCAGAACGCTGTGATGCAGGTTTCTTTACAGACGAGTCCACTGATGTGTGACAGTCCAGGAGAGATTCCCTCAGGACGTCTGGACCCTGGTCCTGGTTCTGGACTGAGCTGACTACATGTTTTGTCCTGTCTTTGTCCAGGTAAAGTTTCTGTCTGTCTCCACATTGTCTTCCTGTCAGAGCACTAAAGGGCATTTCAGTCAAACTGGTTTATTCATTTTAAGAATGTTTGTTCTAATATGAGTTTTAACTTGAAGTGTCCCGTCAGCAGTCTGTGAGGAATTTACATTTTAGTTGCAGTACCTCGAGCGACCACTGGGACAAACTAAACCTGACTGAGTGGAGGCACCGCATCACATCTACTGATACACTGATCAATATTTCTCTGGACTAACTTCTTGTCCGTCTCACCTGCCGCCTCCGTCTTCTCGTCCTCATGAGCCTCGTTTCCATTCCAAACGCTTACAGGTGACACAGAGGATACATGTGGGGCGTTACCATGGTGATGGCAGGAGACTCACCTGGTTCCAGGTATCCAAGATTATGACATCATCAAGAGTGAGGTCATCCTGCGTCAGGTCCTCCATCACCCACACATCACACTGATCAGTTTACTGTTAATTTACAAACAGCCCCTTGCAACCACAAAGTAAACAACAAACACCCACCAAAACCTCCAACAGCCAAGTAAAACCCCTAGCAACCAAACCCAACTCCTTAGTGACAACTCAACCACCAACCAGCTACTGTCATAGCAACACCTTTGTATCCTAGCAACAGCTTTAAGAGTGTAACCACATTGCAAGTCATTAGCAAGAATGTTGCTAACTAGCACATGCTAACACACATAAACTGTCAGAAAATGTAACTTCATCAATGTTAGTTATCAGGTAGTGGTGAGTTAATCATAAACTAATAAACTGATCAGCAGTACCCAGAAACCCTGACGCCTCATTGGCTGAAGTGTCCAAACACAGTTTGAACTTTGTATCTTTGACTTTTAATTTGGTGAATTTCACTTTTGTGTGAAATTGTGTGAGTGCCCTGAGATAACTTTGTTATGATATGGCGCTATAAAAATAAAATTGAATTGAATTGAATTGAACTTTACATTGTGGAAATCAATGAGATTTCTGATCAGCAGATAATCTATTTTTAACCCAGTTTTATTTAAACAGCTGTTTTATTTTATTTAAATTGTAAAAACACATTAAAGACATGTTTTTCAGAATATTAAGATTGAAAACTGTTCTTCTAATCAACAAAACTGTTAAAGTGACTAAATGTGAGACAGCTGATTGATTTTTTTTGTGACAATCTGTGATCAGATCAGCTCAATGATTCCTGTGTAGCGCCTCTTGCAGGTGTGGTGATGAGCTGCATCTCTGCACCACCTGTCAAACTGATGCAGGTAAACACCAACACACCGGAAGTCATGCCTCTACCTTTCAGAATAAGGTGTAATTTCGCTTCATTTCTCCAGAAAAGTTCCACTGTGTCAGCCAGTAGGTTAATGACGTCACACAAACATCTCATGATGTCAGAATCTGCATGACGTCATCACACAAACCAAACAGGTTCATACAGGTGTACATATAAAGATCACTGCCTCCATCAGCAGCAGGAGGAGGAGCCTGTTCTCCCTGCATCTGAGAAGCGGAATAAATATTGATTATTCTATCAATAAAGTGGCCAATTTAACTGTTAAACATTCTAATATTCAATATATATATATATATATATATATGTTGAAAAACAGCTGGATCCTCTGCAGAGCTGAAGCACGTTATCAGTGAGGAGTTAACCGTCGCGTGACGGGTAACGATTGGAAATTTACTTTTTGTGCATTTGTTTCTAATAGAAACATAGCTTTTATTTTGAAGGTCCACACCGGATGTGTTGCGGTCCCTCCCTGCAGAGAGGTGGAAGAGGAGAGCGGAGTTGAAGGTCACAGCTGGAGGTTCAGCATCAGTGTTACCGATATTAATATCTGATTGATCATCGATCAGCGGATCGGATTCATCAGCTGCACGAGGAGCGCGTCATGACGTGAGACAGGAGAACGGAGCGATAGACGATCAGCTGCTGCATCCCTGCCTGTCTCACTGCTGCCTGTCTGACTGGCTTGCTGATTCTCCACCAGCAGCCTCCAGCTTCTCCGCCTGTCTTTCTCTCCGCCCGCCTCTCCGTCATGGGGAACCGGGGGATGGAGGAGCTCATCCCGCTGGTGAACCGGCTCCAGGACGCCTTCGCCTCCATCGGCCAGATCTCGAGCCTCGACCTGCCGCAGATCGCTGTGGTGGGCGGGCAGAGCGCCGGGAAGAGCTCGGTGCTGGAGAACTTCGTCGGCAGGTGAGTGTGCCTGCCTGCCTGTCTGTCTATCAGTCTGTCTGTCAGCCTGCCTGTCTATCAGTCTGCCTGTCTGTCTATCAGTCTGTCTGTGCCTGCCTGCCTGTCTGTCTATCAGTCTGTCTGTCAGCCTGCCTGTCTATCAGTCTGTCTGTCTATCAGTCTGTCTGTGCCTGCCTGTCTGTCTGTCTATCAGTCTGCCTGCCTGCCTGTCTGTGTGCCTGTCTGTCTGACTCCTGTTGGAAGAATGTAAATGTGAGGAGGACCACAGGTCGAGCCCTGGGGGACTCCACACATTATGGTGGTCCAGACGGAGCCCGGCCCAGTGGTCCCAGCAGGTCCAGTATTGTGGCAGGTGGTGACTCTGGGGAGGAAAACGAAGCATCACGTTACTTCACCCCAAATCCTTAAAATGACGAAACCACAGTAACTGGAACCAGGAAGTAATATTTCATGTGTGCAGAGTTCAGTTAGCGGTGACTACAGTTATGTTTTAAACACTACATTTATTTATCGTGTCTGTTCGACCCACCTCAACATCCTGGCAGTGCAGCAGTTTGTCGCCATACCAGGTTCCAGTCCCAGGACCATAGGCCTACCATGAGTCCAGCCCGGACTGCTGACACCCCCCATCTCATCCAGACCTGGTCTCACCATTAGCTTACCAGTCCTTCAGGGCTGCTGCAGCAAGCTAACTGTTGCGTGATGTCAGAACTGTTTTCCGGTTGTTGATTGGTTAGAGAGGATGACCTCCGTTGGAGCATTGTCTTGCGTGTTTTGGCCAATAACTGCCGGACCAGGACCACTGGGCTGGACCAGGACCACTGTATCAGTTTGATGGTCAGCCCTCAGGACTGTGGTGGAGCTGAAATCCAGACTTTTTTAATCTGTGAGGGGGGCTGAATATTAAGATATCAGATCAAACGTCAACATTCAAAGCATGTGCAGCAGGAAGTTCCTGCCTCCAGCTCTTTACAGTCACTTTAAATGCAGCCAATGAGAGCAGCTCCTGAAGATTCAGGTGACTTTGAAGCCGGTTTCACGCCGACTGAGCCGCACACTTAAACCCTTTTCCCAGATCGGTGCTCCTTTGGGACCAGTTAAAAGTGTACTGTGTTGTTCCGTCGTCCAACAAGAACCTTATAAATATATAAAGCATGCGGTTCTGTCAGCGCATCCGGCCCGACCATCCGACCCGAGCACACACAGCACAATCAGCACCATGAGATTTGGGATGAACCTCAGAGCTCCGTGGTGTCCACAGCATCCAGCAGGTGCACGTCTGTACTGGTCTGTACTGGTCTGTACTGGTCTGTAGACCGGTTCACTGTTGATCCAGTTTACTGTGTGCATGTGGAACCAGGACATCAGGGTCAGGTGATGAAGCAGGACCCACCAAGACCCTCATTAAGGGGGGGCTGTAGTTAGATTCCTGCTGACACCTGATTGGCTGAATATTTTTATCTTTCTCACCCTGAGGATGGGGATCTCTCTGTATCTCTGCTCTCATTGGTCTCTGTTGATCACATGACTCAGCCGGGCCGAAGCAGCATTGCATGACAATAAAGCAGCATGATGTGTGTGTGTGTG
>JAVQJL010015211.1:0-23301 GCA_036024295.1 Nannoperca obscura
TTAAAATACTCTATAAAATTAATAACTTTGTAAAAAAATTTCCCCCCCCCCCCCCCCCCCTTCCTCCTTCTTATTTCCCATTGGGGAAAGCCTTTTTGTCCAGAGGCATGCAGACTGACACCCACCCTCATAACAGCCCCACAAAAATGTGGAGTCTCCATTTGGTCCCCAGAGACATAGCTTGACCATGCTTCAGCTTTACCGTAAACGCAGACATGACAGCCAGAGTTATCGCTCCACCAGTGGAAGGAACCTCCAATTTGTGGGGCATGGAAAGATCCGAACAAGTGGGAAGGATGGAAAGGGATTCCCGGCACTGATAAAAGATGAAGACCCGATATTCCATCCCCTTTTTCTGAGATATCCCCATTTTTTTGTCAGATACGGAAGAAGCCCCCCCTAAACGTGTAGGAAATTCCTCAGATTCTTGTTGTTCTAGTAACTCTTGTGTTCAGCATGTTCTTCTGTTCTGTTCTCTTTTTTAGCACACCCAAGTGTGTAAAGAAAAACACTCACAATTAGGATCCAAAAGCTGGAAATGTCTCTTGAAGGTATTTATTGACTGATTATTGGGAGAATTTATCACACAAGGCAAACACATGGATTGAGAATTAATCACCTCTAAACCTGTATGCAAGTGAAATAACTGTTGATGCAAATATTTATTTACTAATCCCCTTGAAAAAGAAATGCTTTGAAGTTATAATTAGAAGGAAACTTTTGTAAATCCAACTGTCCTTAAAGTGTCCCAATCAGCCTGCATGTGTGCTGATGTGCTTAAACTGACCAATTCACTTTTTTTCCAAATTAAGAGAAAGAATATCTATAATATATCTATAATTTGTCTTTTATATAAAAACAAAACAAAAAACAGATTAAGCCATGATATTTAGTACATGATGTACATGAATTATAGCCGAGAGCCTTCCTGAACATCTGCATGTGTTTGGCGTGTCCCACATTACGAATAACTGGAAGTGATGCACAGTCCCTCTGAGACCTGCAAAAACCTCGTTTGACTTTGGAATTATTCTGTTTTCACAACTTGCATGTTGCCCAGATTGCAGGCAGTACACGAGTCATCTCTTTTGCAAACTAGAGCTTATCATTCATACTCATAATGTACTTTTATGGACATGGAGTTGGAGATCAATCAGAGAACAGAAATCCAACGAGATGGTTCACCAGGAAAAGTAATACAATATCATGGTCACAGGTAGCTGTTGTTTGTGCTGGGAATCTCAGAAAACTTCAACCTTGTTAAATGGATTTATTGTATCCAGGATTTCAAATAAAAGCCATGATAAATATTTTGGCAAAGTAAGCCAGTAAGGCACTGAAGGAAATTTGTTAAATAATTCTCTTAACCAACCTCAAAGAAATACAATTCTAAAATCTTCATCCATGTTTAAATGTTGTATAAAATGAAGACAAGGATGTACAACATGCTACACCTTGTTTTTCATTTAAACATGGCTGATTATCCAGTTGTCATGCTCAGCTCTATATTTATTGCACTGCTGTATTTTAAACACAGTATGTTGGTTCACTGATGTTGAACCAAAAGAAAAATAATCAGACTTGGTCTGTTTTAGTGCCCTCCTGAGCAACCAGGACAACACAAGGCTAAGCTTGTGCAGCAGGCTGCTGCTGAACAGGACTTATGATTGGGTGAGTTATTGTATGTGAGCTGTTGTATCTGACATTACAGCAAATCACCCACATACTGACTTGGGATTTTATTAAAAGACTGCCATTTACAGCATTTACTTAATCCATTTGGTTTAGCAGTCAATGTGGTCTTTGAGTTAAGTTAAATTGCCTGCAAAGTATTTCTCTCTCATCAGTGTTGTACAGTTAAACAAACTAAACCACCCTCGTCTTATAGTACCAAACGAAAATCACTAAAACTATATCTTTCAGAGAGCTGTAATAACTCATCATAATGTATGTGCTATGCATGCAGATGAGAACCTTAAGCTCTCAACAACCCCCTGCAGCTGCAGGAAGAACAGCGAGAAAGATGCAGTGATAGATTTTCAAGATGTAAGGACTACCAACAGTAGTCAGCATTCCCTTCAACTATTCCCCAAGCTGTTAGAGGCCCTCGAAGGTTGACTAGTAACAGATTCAATTGAGGGGAAAAAAGCCAAGACAATATCTGTGTTTGGGTACATTCTTAGGCAGCATTCCCAGACACTGACAGTGGCTTCAGTGATGCTCAGAGACCGTGCTGGCTTTCCAAGTTTATTCAAAGTACAGGGACAATTGAAAGATTGTTCAAGTAGGTGATTGATGGAAAGAATGAGAAGTAAATGGAACAGATGAGAGACAAACATTTCTTTCATCAAGCACTCATGTCATGCACACCTCAAGTGAAAGTGCTAAGAATAATCCATTTGTATATGTTGTTTGCATCCAAGCCACATGTCAGAAGAAACCTTTTTGATTTAAAGCTGGTGTCTTTGCCTGTGAGAGTCTTGGCAGACATCTTGCCACTGACTGGAAGAAGCAGCACAAGTGGCAGTAAATAAAAACCTCTTTATCAGGCACAAAGAAGATCATAAAAGAAACTACTGCCATTAATTAGCTCCTTCACTGTGACCCAGACAGACTCTGTTGATTAGTTTCCAGGAGAAGAGCAGTGGAATGGCTTTAGATGGCACACTCCCCAGAACACGGTGGACACTTACCCTACGCAGCCAACTGTTTTGAATCAGTGGTAAATACTGCATGGTACATTTACAGACCTTAAAAGTGATGCCAAATAGGAAAAAACCCTCAAAGTAAATGCCACAGAACTGCAAGAGTGCATGCAATAAAGCTTCACATATGAATGTTTGGACAGAGACTACGTGGAAACAAACAAGGAAGGTTTGTATTATGTCTATATGTGATGGAGGAAAGAAACAGCACTCAAATTTTTATATTTACAAACCTGATCATGTGCAGTGGGAGTTGCGAATTCCAGGACAACTCATGCAAAAGTATGTAACCTATAGCTTAAGGCAAATTTGTGCAATATAGCTACTGGAAAATATTGAAATCCCACCTGGTTCTGCTCAGCAAAAACATCTGAAAGAATGCAAGGAATTCCAAAGATAGGGCAGCTTTTGCATGATTTTGCATTATAAACAAGATGTTAATAAGTGGTTAGTATTAACAAACAATGTTTATCTGCAGTGTATCTAGGCAGAGCATCCCAGGAATTGGCAGGGATGACATCACTGCAGTTGGAGTGTTATATTTATTTAGGTCAAAAATGAAGAAAATGGATTCCTTTGAGCAGTACTTATCTGTTATCTCCAAAGTAGGTCAGTCATGTGCCATAACTCGTGAAAGGAATGTGAGTGATACGTTTATCTCCAAAAGTGGTGAAGGAGATTCATGTCCTAAAACATGCCTCTTGTCTCTGGTCTTCTCACCTAAATAGTAAATAATATTCACCCTTGAGCGACATATTCCAAGCACTTGGGAGTAAAAAATGATTCCCAAAAATAGCTCTAAAAAGCTTCTGACGTTTCAGGAGTTGGAGGAGACCAAAATGGAGCTAAAAGGAAAGCTAATATAGGACTTACATTTGCCAGATGACCAGAAACACGTCTCTAAAAGATTGACAATGCTGCTCTATGTCTGCTGAATATGTAATAGGCACCTATTTGGTAATATGTTAGCCATAACAACTTTATAAGCTGATAATCACCATTTGTTCTATGATTATATCCACAGTCATCTAAAATGCTGATCTTGTAAGTGGATAATTGTTTGCTACCCAGTTTGCCAGCCAGATTGTTCCAACTCTGTATTAAAGCTATATGATGTTTACAATGAGTAAAATATTCCAACCCAAAACTCTGTGTTTTTAATGGCTGCATCCATCCAACGGAAAAATTCAAGATGTTCGATTCTACCATATTTGGTATTTTTGATTTTTGAGACTTTGTGATCTCCACTCTACTAGAATTTAAAATAAAGTTCGGAGGGTTTTAACAATGTTTGTCTTCACTGCATGACTTTGTACTAAGTGAAACATAATTTTTTTCAGTGAGGTTGAAAAAGTAAAGAATATTTCATTGCATGTTTTAATGTAATTTTCTTTGCATATTACTATGGCTCAGCCATGGCCTTGTGTTTCCCCTGTATCTCCTGCACTCCCCTGTCTGCCTGTGTCTGTGGTGTGGGCGTGGCAATCCCTCTCTGACTCTCCTGGCTCCTGGATCCCTGCTGATTATGCACACCTGCTGAAACTGCCCACCTGCTGCCCGTCAACTCATCAACCCAGCAGTATTTCAGCTCTTAATCCACTCAACATTGTAATATTCACTGTCTTTTCCCGTGTACTGTAGTGGACAATCTCATGCCTGCCTGCCTCCCTGCTTGCCTACTCCAACCCCAAAGCAAATTCCAGTTTGCCCATGCCACTCAGCCTCATTTGTCTGTCCAGCCTAGATTGGCTAATCCCTCTGTTTCAGCCGGCCAATTCTTCCTTGTTTCTGCACCCTAGTTTCCCTGTTTGCCTACAATTAATCTTCCTTATTTTAACCATACCCCTATATCTGTGTCCTGGGTACACCTTGCAAAACCATATGACTAAATAGGTCAAGGGTCACTCGGTTTATTTTGCGTAAGCTCAGTGTTCCTGTAAAGAGCCAAACAAAAAGCACTGGATGTGTTTAAAGTTACACAATTAGCAGCACTGAGCAGCAGGGCTCCGTGTGGGCTCATATATAACTCCATTAAGTTATTTTGACAGAATTAGACCATGTGCATCATCACAGACCTATGATGCCATGGGAAAGATGCAAAGTGGGATACTGTACAGACTGCAGAGTGCTGTGTTTTTAAATGGATGTTTAGTGTCTGAAGAGGTGCCAGCATGGAGAAGTTTGGCCTCACCTAGCTGTCATCACTGAAGGTTGTTTCACTAGGAGTTTAATACCCTTCAGGGTCGACATGGCGAGAGCACACTTCCTAAAAATGTTGTGGAATTTTAAGAGAACGCCAACAAAAACAGGGTCGCGAAGCAAACAGAACTGTGTGTGGGGGGATGAAATAGTGCCATTAAATTTTTGTTTGTTCTGTACGGCCCAATACACAATATCATCAGTGAGCTCTTTTCTTTATGAAGCTGCTACTTTCTACTGAGCAATTGTGGGAGAGACAGGCTCAGATGGTGCTCTGTTAGAAAGGTTTTCCTGCAATCTCTTCTCAGTAACTTAACCTCAGTGACAACGAACCCATTTCCATGTAGTAGGAAGGTTGGAAGTTCACATGAACTGAAAACATATGACATACAACAAGTGGTCCTTCCCAAGAAAGAATCAATACAAGATGCCATAATCTAATGTGGAATCTTGTATTTTGCAACGGGATCCGGATGCGTTTCAAAGAACTGATGATTCCAGCTGAAAGAATCCCAGCAGCCAAACTGCACATACTGTACTGAGCTCAAGAAGGTAACATGAGGTAAGGTAACATCTAGAAACTCAATATTTCCTTATTTGCATCACAATATTTTATGTTTGACAGTAAATTAAATGTTACATGTAACAACAGGAGCCACCTGCCTTTGACTTAATGTCCATGTCCCTCCCTGATGAAATATATTTATATGGGGATAAAACGTGAAGCTGCTCCACTTGTTCTTGACGACTTTTAGCCGTTTACACCGAAACACACACTAAAAGTGCTCCAAGGAATAGATCAACATTTTCAGCTTTCTTGCTGAGGTATATGAGAAAACTGATGTCACTCTCATGTCTGCACATTATGTATCAATTAACTGCCAAGAGACAGTTAGCTTAGGTTAGCATAATTAATTAGTGAGCTTTAGATGAGCAGGTAGGCATGTTTTTAGAGAAACAGCTATGATAAACCTACTGTACACAATGGCAGACAAAGTTAGCAACAAGCCAGGGAAGGTTGGCAACCAGCTAGTCAATGTTATCACTTAGCTAGTGAATATAAACCAATTTGCCACTTAACAGCCAGATATCTTTCTCGGGAGTTGGTGGAGATCAAAATAGAGCTTAAAGGAGAGTGAATATGGACATTTGTCAGGTGGACAGAAACATGATTCCAAATCAGTGCTATTGTTGCTCCGTGTCCATATACACATCCATGTCTGGATGACATCCATGTCTGGATGTGTATATGGGCAGGTGTTTTCTAACACGTTAGCCATAACAAGTTTATAAGCTAATACAGCAGCTGAACTTGTTCACTCTTTTTGGCATTCCTTTTTTTTTTTTTTTAAAGTTTTCTAATATTAGCTGTTCTGACTTGGTGTTGTCTTAATGTGAACTTTTCCTTGAAAATGAAGTTGTAAGAGTGCTTGTCAAACCATTTAAATACACCTTCCAAAAAGTCATTATCCACTTGTGTGGTCATCAGGAACTCCAGTGTGATGAGCCTCAGTTCTTTCACAAACCAAACACTCTCTCCTGCCCCTTTCAAAAGACCTTCAACATTCCTCCATACAGTTTTTCTTCTTACAGTTGAGTGCAGTGTGGTCTGTCAGCTCATTACTCAAACGTGTGCATTTAGCAGCAAAAAACTCAAAGAACAGCAGCAGCTTTTTACTGCCATCACTCACCAAACCTAAAGCCCTATGTGCTTGTACAACTGGCATGCGAGGAGCACCACGGATGACTTGGTGTCCGTTTGTAAACACTAAGAGAGGACAAGCTTTCAGAGCATCCTTCCAACATAATCAGACTCTGACATCACTTGTCGGAATCAAGCAGACTCACTTAATCATTTTCTTCCGTGCATACATCCAAGGGTGAGCTAGCTATGCCACCACAAGAAGATCTAATTCTTTGCAGTGGCGGTGTTTAGCACAACTGATTCCCTGAAACTTAAATCCAACACATTTTTGCATATACAGCTAAATGTCTAAACATCAAACGTGATTGATTAATGGTGCATAAGAATGAATGCAAAACATTGGAAATCGCTTACATGTAGAATTGTATTTTACCACAGACCGAACAGGTTCTTATAATGCTGTTTCACAGAACATCATTTTCGCCAAGCTACGCCAGCTCCAAAGCCACTGGTAATATCCATATTTCCCTCTTTTATCCCTCTGAGGCCAAGCATGGATTACGATCAATGATTTACAACGGCCCACGGATCCAAGTCATTTTAGTGTTCTGGCAATTGCCAAAGACAAAACAGCTGAAAGATAAAAAAAAAAAAAAAGTAGTCTGGCAACAAGCTGCCTTCAGTTCCATAAATGATTTTGATTCCCACATTTTGAGAGCATTCAGCCACTCTGATGGTCAGATGGTTAGTCAATGTTATTAAAATATGTTTCATACAAAGTTCAATATGAGCCTTATGTAAGTGCTTTAACATGGAAACAATTGTTCCTCAAATAAAAGATGATCAGTGACCAATGATGTGACCACACTTTCTAATAGTTTATCAATGATTCATGTTGTTCGGTTTGTGTCTAGTAGCCACATAGACCTCTTTCTCACTCTTCCCATTCGCAAGCTGTTGTCTTTTTTTTTCTTCTTAAACATGACTTACACAAGCTTCCTTCCTCCAGGCTTGTTTCATGAAAGATAAAGTGAAGAATGATGCATTCAAGTACGGCTTGCTTGCCAAATCATAGTTGTTAATACATGCACATCTTATTTTGCTGTTAAAAACTATAGCTGCAGGGGACATTACAATGGAACCTCTTCAGGTTAAAGGTGGCACCGACTTAAAATGTTTGATGACTCAGTCATTGCGAAAGATGATACATTTCAGGAGAAAGTCTGTCCTGTCTATGTGATAACACTGATTTTCTGCGTCATACGTTACCTTACCTAACATCAACCCAATAAACTGCCCATCCTCAGATGTTGTTTCAGTTCAGCGGGCGGTTTCCAAGCTGACAAAACAGATGGAGATGGAAAAACCCACACTGACTTGATTTGCTCAGAGTGAATAAATGAATGTCAACTTTTTAATAGGTCACAAAATAGCTCCATTTAGACTAACATGGAAAATATGAAAATGTGTAATTCTCTCATTTTCTGTTCATAGTAAATTTTAAAAATTTGATTTGCACTTTTTACATATTACATACATTGTTACATATAATTATGCTCGATGTCTATACATAAAAGCTACAGTGTTGAAGCTTAAGCATTTCATTTCTCAATCACTGGGTCTCCTGCATCTGACACATACACAATTGGTGTAAACAAGTGTTGATATCACCAGAATGCCTGAGACCTTTGAAGACACAAATCTCCTCTTATAGCTATACCCATATTTTGATGGGTATAATTGTCTTTCATGTAGCTGGCTCAACCAACTAAGCCAGAGGTATGTAAAAAGCTATTTTAAATACAGTGCAGTAATACCTTTAAATGTTATCAGATCTCTTCACCTGCCTGCTCAGACGTGTGCCATTAGTCATCACATCATCAATGTATATATATAAGGTGTAGCTTTCACTGTTGTATGTAAGACTGTGTTGCCATGGAGTTCTTCTTTCATTGATATCCTGACTGTCTACGTCATTCCTTTGGATTTGATGGACTGTTTTGACTACATACATGTTACCAGTTTTAAGCCTACTTGAACCCATGCGGAAAAAAGCAGGGATTTTCTGCGATTAAACACAAATGAACTTTCCCACCCACTGACGGGTGTACGTGAGCTCCCCCAGTTGGAAAGAAACACTGGGGAATACACTCAGAGTAAACACTTGCTATCTACAGGCTGTCTCTGCTACATTTTTGGCTCACTTTAGCGGATATTCATCAGAGTTTGGCAACTCTTCACCTCCAGTCTTGTCAGTTACACCTCCTACGCTGTGAGCTCATGGCCACGCCCACAAGGATGTGCCCAGTCACACCTGCCTATGATGGCTCCAGAAATCTTTCCCATGAAACCAGAGAGTCTTATCTCACACTTGCCCCATTTCACAGCCCTAATGCAGTTTCCGTTTGATTTTTGATTTTTTTTTTTGACCACTGAAACATCATCACTGCCTTATCACTTCCTGTGGGCTTATGTTTCACAGAGGTGAATACTACATGTTGTAAATCTTATATGTCACAGAGATCATATAATATCTGGGTTCTTGTAGTAAGTATACACTGGCTGACGAACATGTATCCAGATGTTGTGTCTCATCACAGTCAGAGGTCCATATATCTACCCTATTTTTAGACAGCTCCTCTATTTCTGAGTGTAAGTCATCACAGCACGTAGGCGTCTCTGTACATCCCTGTTTTTCCAGAAGCCTTTCATCTCTGTCACACACTCACTCTCTTTCCTTAACGTTCCTCTGTATCTACGAGTCTGTGTGCTGGGGTGATACAAAGTGTTAGTAAGTACATTTACTCAGATACTGTGCTTAAGTACACTTTGGAGGTACTTCCATTTTTTACCACTTTATACTCCTTGTTCTCTCCATTTCAGGGAATAAATCTGTACATTTTACACTGCTACATGGACAGTAACTTTACAGATTAAGATTTAAAATAAATAATATAATCTTACAAAACACAATGACATAGTTAATGATTAAATTAGTGGTCCCTTATCATGTTTTAGCTGTTTATAAGTTGTTAGCATTACATGGAACAGACATTCCCCCTCTCAACTTCTCAAATGGTTTCATTTAATGAAATGATTGAGGTAAAAGTGATCTAATATTTCACAAAAAAATCCCCAAAATGTATACAATTTAGAGCAGCAGAACTTTTTTGCTTTCCTGCCCCATTAATCATTTAACGACCCCTATGATTTTTTTCTCTGACCCTTTGGAGGGGGCCCAACCCTTAGGTTTGGAACTACTTTATATTAAACTTCCTAATTTTAGTTAAAACTAGCTCCACCTTGACCAGCTACAACTGTAGAAGGCTACTTATACCCTAATGTGATATAATAATATATCAGACATAGGACATTTTTCTCAGAGTACTTCAGTACTTTAGTGTTTCACTGAAAATACTTTTGTACTTTTACTTAAGTAGGACTTTGAATGCAGGGTATTTTTTTTGTATACTGGAACTTTTACTTAAGTAAAGGATCCCAGTACTTCTTCCATCACTGGATATAGAGTAAAACCTGTCCAAACAAATAAACTAATAACAGTTTTTTCAGAAGGGCAACTTGTTTGTGTATTATTTTTGGCTTTTCATAAACATCAACCTATGAATTTAATAGATGAGATAAAAAAAATTATTTCCCTCATGCTTATTTAAGTCTACCTTTGGCATTTTAATACAAAGATTACACATTTATTTTATATATTTAGTATTTTTAACTTAATAAATACTTTTCAAGTTTAAAAACATGCTTAAAGTGAACACTTACACATCCCTTGAACTACTTTCTTTTTTAGGTGTAAAGAAGAGGAGAGACATCCTGCAGTCATGCTTCTCATTCACCAGTTCACATTTACATTCATTACTGAATGCGTCCCCTGGCGACCAGACTAGGAATAGCAAAATGAGAAGCACATGAACCAGTAGCCTAAATAGCCTGCTGCATATCATAAATATGAGCAGGAATTAATACATGACTGCAGGATATGGAATATAATTTAATGTTTTATATAACATTTAAATCCACTCATACACACAATTATCATTCTACCAAATTAAGTGGCCTATTAATTGCTGTTCATATTAAAAATAAATCTATATCTTTTCAGAAAATGAATAAAATTAAGACAATTTGAGAATAATTAACCTTTTAATTGACCGGAAATGACCAAGTCTTGGCCCGGGTACGTGTATGAAATATTTGTCCGGTGATGGAAATTTAGCTCAGGAATGCATTTTTCCCCTCTGTGTGTGCGTCTCGGATATTACGCTGACTGGCTGTGGGGTAAGAAAGCAAGTCCGTCCCTCTCTCCTGCAGCCATCCCATTGGCTCAGACGGGAGCTCAGGAATGTCCTTAAATTGTTTAAAAAGCACTTCTATCGGCAGGATAAGTCAGTAGAATAAGTTTAAGCATCGGAATAAATCCAGGACAGGAGCTTAAAGAGACTTTTCAACTATCTACCCAAAACTAATGAGCTTCTACAAGAACTAAAGGAAGAGAAACGGGATACATAATCGGAGAAGCAAGGACTTTTTTCTTCCTTTTTATCTGTTTTATCAGAGGGGAGTTTTGTTTTAAAGGTTTGTCGACTGTTTTTTTATTTATTATTATTTATCATTATTTATGAATGACGCAATATAGTCTAGATGTGTTCCGTAACGGCGTGTTTGTCTTCTTGGTTGCAATAGGGATCACTTGAGATTTCGAGATGATGCTGTGTGGCATCTTTTTGCTGTTGATGCTTTGGAGTTCTGAAGGCGCAAGGTTGGCAGGTAAGAATGGAAAACGTTTGTTAATTGTCTTTTTGCCTGTACAAACCTTTTAAGTTGTTCCATATTTAAAGTAAGCATTATTATAGAGACTTTAACTGTAACTGCGGCACTCAAGTTATAGTGAACTCATGTATCATTATAATATTTTAATAATAAAGACATTTATATTTGTATAATGTTTTGCTGTTACACAGTATTTGTATAGTCCTAGTAAAAATAATATAGCTTATTTATTTGGGGGTTTCTTTGTTTTTATGCTTTTTCATGCACACTGTCATTATGAGAGAAAAAAACTAAACAATCCTTTTCTTTTCTTTGACCGCAGAGAGTCGGGAAGATAACAGTGTGTATGACTTATTTGAGCTCGCCCGGGTAAACAAGCGACGCAACGGAGTGAGTTTGGTCAAAGGCGAAGATCCCAACAGCCCTGCATACAAAGTCTTGAACGCAGACCTGATCCCCCCAGTCATCGACAGCTCCTTCAGGGACCTCCTCGACTCCATCCACGCTGAGAGGGGCTTTCTCCTCCTAGTCAACCTGAAGCAGTTCAAGAAAACCAGGGGCAGCCTTTTGACCATCGAGAAGAATGACGGATCCGGACCCGTTTTCGAGATCGTTTCCAACGGGAAGGCGAACACTCTGGACGTCGTCTACTCCACCATGAACCAGCAGCAGGTCGTGTCCATCGAGGATGCAGATTTGGCGACTGGACACTGGAAGAACATCACGCTGTTCGTTCAGGATGACCGAGTGCAGCTTTACGTCGGCTGTGAGGAGATCAATGTGTCAGAGATGGATTTGCCAATCTATAAAGTGTTGTCCCAGGAGGTGGCAGACATTGCCAGGCTAAGGATTGGAAAGGGAGCTGTGAGTGACAGATTTATGGTAAGCTATAAAGTTTTTGCACAGGTGGAAACAATTACTGTCTAATGATGAAAAATAATATTTAGTGCTCTATAGTTTGTGCTTACAGAATAACTGAAGAAAACTTTGGTTTAATAGATTTAATCTGTTCTACAGGGAGTGCTTCAAAATGTGCACTTTGTCTTTGGGACCACTCTTGATGCCATACTGAGAAATAAGGGATGCCAGAGTGGAGGTAAGTCTTAAAAATCAGTTGCCTTTTACTGAGTGGATCTTATTCATCTGCAAATTATGAAAATGTGTATAGGGATACAAATGAACTGCACTGTGCTCCAGTGAACAGAAATGAACAAGTCTTATTTCCTCTTTTCTCCCTGCAGCTGCCTTAACGGATGTCATGACCTTGGACAACCCAGTCAATGGCTCCAGCCCTGCCATTAGGACTGATTTCACCGGCCACAAAGCCAAAGGTGAGACCTCTCCTCTCCAAAGAGACAAGTTTTTGTTTCTGTTCTGCTGGTCATTTGTAAACTTCAAAAGAGGTAAAGTAATTGATTATTCATTCTCTTCTCTCCTTTATCCAGATCTGCAGTCTGTCTGCGGCTTCTCTTGTGAGGACATCGCCAGCATGTTTAAGGAGCTCAAGGGACTCGGCGTGGTTGTTAAAAAGCTGTCAAATGAGCTCCGCAAAGTGGTAAGCGCCAAGGGCCATCAGGGTCTGCTCTTTGTCATCATTCACTCCTTCTTTTCCTCTCCTCTCTCTTTCCCTCTGCTTTCAGTTAACACATTACCAGTATGTAGCCACTTGTCACTGTAATGGCAGTCCCTGGCCAAGTTCTTAATGAGACCCATGTGAATACACAAATATGTTTGGCTGTCGGTTGCATTTGCACTGTTTCGCTAGAGTCAAGCAATGTCTTAATCAGTCAGTGATTCATTTGTATTGGAACTTTGGCAAAGTGAAAGTTTTCCATCCTGTGTCCTGAGCAACCCCTTTCTCTCTCTCTCTTTCACCCAGTCGGAGAACATCACGCCGCTGAAAAATCAAATGAACATCCACAGTGGAATTTGCTTCCACAAAGGCATTGTGTACAAGGACAAAGATGAGTGGACTGTGGACGGCTGCACAGAGTGCACCTGCCAGGTAAGTGTCATCACACCTGCTGGAATGCAAACTTTAAACAAGCCAGGAATCAGGTCAGGAAAGCCATTGCTGTGTTTCCTGTATCCCTGCTGTAGTGAAGTGATAATAGTGTTTATGTTAGCACCTCCCTTTATGACCACATTGCTTCTGTCTGAAAGCCATCAACACTTCTTCTCAACTATCAACAAAACAGCATGGGGCCTTTTTCCCCTCCAGCATCCTCTAGGGAAGGTTGTTCATATCTTGTGTAATTAGTGGGAAAGTGTAAGTGTCATGTCCCTGATAAAGATCACTCCATTGTGAAATAGAGCAATTAGGCTTGAAAAAGTATTGGTCACCTCACTCATTATTCTTGTTCTAATTTCGACTGTTCCTCTTTGCAGAACTCTGCTACTGTGTGTCGCAAAATCTCCTGCCCTCTGATGCCATGTGCTAACGCCACTGTGCCCGACGGAGAGTGCTGCCCTCGCTGTGGAACACGTAAGCTTCTTTTTAAATCTGCTGCACCTTTTATAACTTTTCATCAGATTTTCTTTCTTTCTTTCTTGATATCTTTTCCATGAGGTAACAATCCCCATACTTTATGATTCCCCCCCGACTATGCAGCGGACAGTTGGTCCCCCTGGTCTGAATGGACCCATTGTTCTGTTACTTGTGGTTGGGGCATCCAGCAGCGTGGACGCTCCTGTGACCGCATCAACAGCAACTGTGAGGGCACCTCTGTCCAGACCCATGCCTGCTACCCGCAGGAATGTGACAAACGCTGTAAGTCACTCAGCATTCTAATCACAGCTATTGTGATGATAAATATTCTCAGTTTGAGAGCATGATGAATTAAATGTGTATGTGTTGCTCATAGTCAGACAGGATGGTGGTTGGAGCCACTGGTCTCCCTGGTCTTCGTGCTCTGTGACCTGTGGTGAGGGGGTCATCACCCGGATACGCCTCTGCAACTCCCCCACACCCCAGATGGGTGGCAGGGACTGCCAGGGAGAAGGACGTCAAACTGAAATCTGCCAAAAGTCACCTTGTCCTGGTGAGTGGAATTTCTGTAGCAAGTATACACAATGTGTTAGTGTATGAATTCAGGGAAATATATTGACTGTTATTTTTATGATACTTTCTAGTCGATGGAGGTTGGGGCCCTTGGTCACCATGGGACACCTGTACTGTTACCTGTGGTGGAGGAATCCAGACCCGCAAACATCTCTGCTCTGACCCTGTCCCCAAATATGGAGGAAAGGACTGTGTTGGTGATGCTACTATGTCTCAAGTGTGCAACAAACAGGACTGCCCTATTGGTAAGAATTTAAGATTGAACACATTTTAGAAATAAGTCATTAATCAGACAAATTACCCTTTAAAATTATTGGTTATTTTTCTCTACAGATGGTTGTCTCTCCAACCCATGCTTTGTTGGCACAAAGTGTACCAGCTTCCCTGATGGCTCCTTCAGGTGTGGCAAGTGTCCAGTTGGCTACACTGGGAATGGCATCACCTGCAACGACATTAATGAGTGTGAAGAGGTCCCTGATGCTTGTCATACACATAACGGAGTCCATCGCTGTGAGAACACTGAGCCTGGTTACAACTGTCTGCCCTGCCCCACACGTTTCTCCGGTCCTCAGCCCTTTGGAAGAGGAGTGGAACAGGCAACTGCTAAAAAACAGGTTTGAGTTATTACTTACTTGCTGTGTTCGTGGTTAGTAAGCTAGCTGCTTGCATTTTTTTAATTCTCTGTTATTTTCTTTAGGTTTGCAAACCACGTAACCCTTGCCAGGATGGTAGCCACGACTGCCATAAAAATGCAAACTGCATTTACTTGGGCGTCTTCTCGGACTTCATGTTCCGCTGCGAGTGCAAGCCAGGCTATGCCGGTAATGGCCGTATTTGCGGAGAGGACAGTGACCTTGACGGATGGCCCAACACTGACCTGCTGTGTGTGGAGAATGCTACCTACCACTGCAAGAAGGTAGCCAGACCCCACATGAACTGAAATACAAAAGGCCATTATTACCCATCTGCACTCTATTATTGTGATGATTGCCTCCTTAACCACTCCTTTGTTCCTTTATAGGATAACTGCCCCAACCTTCCCAACTCTGGCCAGGAAGATCATGATAAAGATGGCTTGGGTGATGAATGTGACCATGATGATGACAATGATGGGATCCCCGATGATAGGGTGAGTCATCACAGCTGTTTTTTTAGCCCCAAACTGTGCTTTCCTCAGAGACCAGACATAGCAATCAGCAGTAGCCATCCTTCCTTTGGGCAATAGGAATGTAAAGTCTATGTTTGTGTGCTTTCACCCGAAAGTCAAAGTGGAAAGCAAGTAGCATAGGAATACTGTAATATAATTTCAGCATAAATCCAAAATTGAGAACAGGGTGGCTTGTTGCCCATAATTCTTAGTATGGATTTGGAAAGTTGGGCAAGAAAAATGCTGTGGTAAGAATTACTAGCTTGCTTGCAGTGGAATATCACATTCCAGCTAAAGTTAGAGGGAAAAAAGCCTAGAACAGCAAATTTTGTTGCTATAAATAAAATGTTTGAGAGATGACCCATTTTAGTAATTTAATTGTGCTTTTTATATTTTTCTAAATTTAGGACAACTGCCCAAGAGTGTACAACCCTGCTCAGTATGATGCAGACAGAGATGATATTGGCGACCGCTGTGACAACTGTGTGTTCGAGGCTAACACTGACCAAACCGACACTGACAACAATGGAGAGGGTGATGCCTGTGCCGTTGACATTGATGGTGACGGTAAGAGGATTTCTCCATATTCCATCCAAGTTATCTTTCATGCCTGTCTTTAACCTTTCAAATCACTTGCATAGTCCTGAAGGCTAAGAAAAGTGTGTTTCCACTCAACAGGCATTCTGAACGAGAATGACAATTGCCCATATGTTTACAATGTGGACCAGAGAGATACTGACAGGGACGGGGTGGGAGACCATTGTGACAACTGCCCTCTGGAGCACAACCCAGATCAGGTAACGTGAGATCTCATCTTTCCATTACAAGCCATCGTGGGTAACATTGCTTGACCTGTCATGTAACTATGTAGAAACTCTGTGGGCACAGTATAGAGTCTACAAATTGCACCTGCTTTGATGAAAGAGAGGAATGTGACAGCTATAAGGAAAAGAGTGCAATGCTCTCTCTTCTCCTTTCTATTCATCCACCTTTAGAACAAATATGAATGGGTAATTTTGCTGAGGTGCAAGGACACTGGACACTTGTTTGAAGGGACATTGCTTGCATACCTGAAAACAAGGGGCTACATTTAAATCACATAGCACTTCTCATACTGAGGCTGGTGAAAAACAGTGACAACAGTGAAGGGGGTTATTTGAAGTGAGGACAAGAGTCATATAGTGTGAGAGTCTGCCTTTGAGAAATCTCATCATAAAGGAATTCTGTTCTCCTACAGATCGACTCTGACTCAGATCTCATAGGAGACAAGTGTGACAACAACCAGGACATTGACGAGGACGGTCACCAGAACAACTTGGACAACTGCCCCTACATACCCAACGCCAACCAGGCAGATCACGACAAGGATGGCAAGGGTGATGCCTGCGACCATGATGATGACAATGACGGCATTCCTGATGACAAAGACAACTGTAGGCTGGCCTTTAACCCTGATCAGGTGGACTCTGATGGTGAGTCAGTCTCTCAATGTTGTGTCATATGTGCTCTTTTAAAACATTGTTGCCATTTACCAGACAAATACAGAGAGTGCCTCAGTGAATCAGATGTCATTTTGGTTTAGTTTTGTAGCGCTTTGACCCGAGTTTCCATGTTTGTGATTTCCATGTCCATATTTTTCTCTCAGGTGATGGGCGTGGCGATATGTGCAAAGACGATTTTGATCAAGACAATGTTCTGGACATCTATGATGCATGTCCAGAGAACTTTGCCATCAGTGAAACAGACTTCCGCAGATTCCAAATGGTTCCTCTGGATCCCAAGGGCACCTCCCAGATTGATCCCAACTGGGTTGTCCGGCATCAGGGCAAGGAGTTGGTGCAGACTGTCAACTGCGATCCTGGCATTGCTGTTGGTACGCAATATACAGAGAGACATTTTGCTGCAAGTACTTATACACAAAGTGGCAGTGATCTGATTCTAAACCATCTCTTATCTTATTTCAGGTTACGATGAGTTCAGCGCAGTGGACTTCAGTGGAACGTTCTTCATCAACACGGACAGAGATGACGACTACGCTGGGTTTGTGTTTGGCTACCAGTCCAGTTCACGCTTCTACACAGTGATGTGGAAACAGATCACACAGACCTACTGGTCCCACACACCCACAAGAGCTCAAGGCTACTCTGGCCTGTCAATCAAAGTGGTCAACTCTACCACTGGGCCTGGTGAGCATCTGAGGAACGCTCTGTGGCACACCGGAGACACCCCAGGACAGGTGAGAGTGGATTCATTGACTCAGGGTTCAAGACATATTTGAACACGTTTGACGCTTTTCTCATTTTAACCATTTCAATTCATTCTTTTCAGGTGCGTACTCTGTGGCATGACCCTAAGAACATTGGCTGGAAGGACTTCACTGCTTACAGATGGCATCTGACCCACAGACCAAAGACTGGACTTATTAGGTGAGATGAAACCCTCAGAAGCATGCCCTTTCATTCAATTACAAAAAAGGATGATTTATATTAAAATGGCAATGAGCTCATGTGATTACATTTTGTTTTTTAGAGTGGTCATGTATGAAGGCAAGAGAATCATGGCCGATTCTGGAAACATCTATGACAAGACGTATGCTGGTGGGCGACTAGGCTTGTACGTCTTCTCTCAGGAGATGGTTTACTTCTCTGACCTCAAATACGAATGCAGAGGTAAGCACAGAAAATGATAGTGTGATATTTTAAAAAGAATGGTGTCATCACCTTAGACTTTATTTGTAATGGGTTTTTTTTCTTCAATTTCTTTCAGATACATAATTGGACCACAGAGCCTTCCAGACAGTCTGTCTGTCGGTGTGAATATATAATACGAGCCCTGGATCGATATCTCTTTAACGTTTTCTTTAGAGAAATGCACATTGGAGGAATGACAAGCAAGTGAGCTAATGTGAGGTAAACTGACCTCAGGACTTAAAGCCAAATGAAAGTTCAATGATGATTCTGCACCACTGCACCAAACTCGGCTCAGAAGATAGTGGCCCTCTCACTTTGTTGCTCTGATCTGAAGGGGAAAGGTGCACATTTTATTGCTTTGCACACCTGAACTGTTGTTTGTATTTCTCTGTGGATGGGGGACCATGTTTTAAATTTTTTTTAAAGTATTTTTGAGCATTAATATACATCTGCTGTGGACTGAAAGATACTTGTTTCAGTATGAAGAAAGCAGAGGGAGAACTTTTTTAGGCTGGGGTAAATATACCCCTTGAAGGAACTGTTAATGGACCATGGACAGTATGGACTGACTGTTACTATCAAAGAGAGTGAATGTTGTTTGCGTGTTTGTGCATGTTTGCCACTCAAAATGTATAGTTATGAAGACAACTGCGCCAATTTTCTATTTTCATTTCTTTTAATAACCCCTCACCCCCCTTTCATGCAAGACCTGTATATACGCGGCCTTGTATGTAGCCGAGGCTTAGGGCTGGCCCGAAACATTTGTCTTCTCAGGAAAGAGCACTAGAAGAAACGAAGAGAGCACAACATTCAGGACAGCACAGGGCCCAAAGCAGACACACTGCTTCGGAACAGTAATTATTAGCAAATATAATGTTAATATCTATAAGTTTAACAGCGAGGGCCAGTCATTTCCTGTCGTGAGTAAACCAATGTTAGTAGGTTTGTATTTACTTATTTATCATAGACTTTAATTCTTGCTCATTTCTGCATCTTATATGTTGTCAGCAACCTACTCAAATTAACTGTATTCAATATCCACTAATGACAAGATATAGCATTACATCTGACTAAAACTGTAAAAAGGTAAAAGATAGGCATCACTGTCTCTAAATCCCTAAATATTCTGCTTCTGCACAGTGTGCATGACTGGTGTGCCTGAGCTTGTGTGTACATTTCTGACTAGGGAAAATCAAAGGAAACCCTTTATGTACAAATATTACCTCATTAATTATTTTTGTATTGAGGCCAGCGATACACAAGAATCACTTGTCTTAGCAACAGAGTATAAATTGGTTGGCTTCTTGTTTTTTTTTAGCAAGACTTTAATATCATTTATATGCTGTATATAAGATATTTTTGTAGTGAAAGAAGTCCAAACAGGAACGTAAAGGATTAAAGAAATGTTGTCTTGACTGTGTTGTGCTATATGTATTTCCTGTGCATTTTTTTGATAAATTATTATGTTTGTTTTATGTTGAGGTTATTTCATTTGTGTAGATATATGCTATTTAAAATAATTTATCTAGAAGCGTAGCCTCATATGGAAGCGTTTCTGTCTGTATGAACTTATTTGCACACTGACATGAGGATGTCTTTGTTATTTTGTTTTTTGTGTGTCTTTTTTAATTATTAGTGACGCTTTTCTATAAACTTTGTACTATAGTTTCTACCCGAAAGTGCTGTTTATACTCCTACCTGGTATTTTGTAACATCAAGTGAAAAATAAACACTCACATATCATACTCAGTTGGTGTCTTTTGGGGCAAACAAACACTTGAATATTCAGTTGAATAGCTCAAGACCTAAACTTTATTTCAGTGATTTCTGGACTTCATATCTCCTGTGATTGAGGTCTTCTCCTTAGATAAGCAAAGGGAGCCGAGCCATGCTGTGTCAAGCGACTGGAATCAATTAGCTGAGTCTAGTGAAGCCTTGGAGAAAGGGAGTATCCTTGAGTCAACAGCAGGAAAACTCAATATGAAGTATAACCCACTTAAACTGCACATCCATACAGATCTGATTACACATTACACAGGCATTTCCTTACACCTTCAAACGACGACACTCCATGTTAAAGGTAGACGTAAGGAATTTTGCACTCGAGTGATAAATTCACTCTCTTTGGGGAAGTGAACTTCTGGCCGTGATCCACTCTTGCCAGCAAGAATGTGTATTGAAATTCCATAGTTTTCATAAAAATGTCTCAATAAAACATGTCAAAGTAGATGAAGTATCCATAGACTAGGTCTGCCGCTCGCTGACAGTTAAGGTGTAAGACCCTGCACTCATATATCATCAGCAAACTAAATTCAGACTGCTAATTGAGATCTTTCACAGGACCAGAAAGAGCCATAATCTAAGGCACCAGTAAGGGAGAGTCGTGCCAGAAAAGCCAGACAGTCTCAGTATGCTGCAGGTCTCTTTACATTTGGAAGTGACCTCATCTTACCACACTGAGCTCACTGTGTTTCCATTACCCCAAAATGAGTAGTATATCTTCCCTACTGAAAATAAATTGTGTCATATTGACAGAAATGCTACATATGCATCTATGAAATTATAACAAATATATAGAATTAGTAAAAAAAAAAGTCTAATCAAGTGCGGTCAGTCTGAAATGTGCTCTCTTCTGGACGTTTGCTGAGCTGAAGATTCACTGCAGGTTTCAGTGATAGCAGGGCTCTCGTTGGTGGTTGACCTTGGAGGCTCACCTGGCTGACGTGTTTTCAGTCCAGAGGAATGTGAGATAATTCCTGCCGTTTAGATGGGGTCAGAATGTGTGGGTAAGGTGAAGAGTGAGACAAAGAGGCCTGTAGGTGTCCACTGCCAGAGAAAGGCAGGACCTTTGGGCTGAGGTCAGCCAGGTGCAGACTAGCTACTCACATTGTGCAAGCAGGAGCAAATAGGAACCATGTCAAGAGCTCTGCAAATCTCCCAAACAAACAAAAGGCATAATTCTCAAAGGTGGCCATCCTTTGTCATTGAATCCCATTTTTAAAAATGAAGATCCTACCGATCTGACCTAGTCTGAAGCAGATCACTTATCACCACCAGGAATGAAAGGAATGCTGGGAGCGGAACTGGATCTGACTACCACTCCTGTGGAGCACACATCATTTGTCTTCATTAACATCCATATTGGATGCTTGACCACACATCACTAAAAGAGACATACTATATTTTATAGGACAGGGCTTAAAGTTCACGTCACAGACCCGCAGCTATCAGCTGAGTGTTTATGTGTGCAGTAGAACATTCTGCGGCCACCGTACCCAGTTATTAGATTTAATGACAGCAATTTTCTGTTCTCATCTATGATTCTTAAGTTTATGCAAAGGGGAGCCCTGCTGCTCTGTTTCCTCATGCAGAGCCATGTACACAAATAAAAACAATGGGACGCGATCCAGCTAAATGTTGAAAACATGGAGATCAATTGGGATAAACATTTCCCAAAAGTTAGAACTACATTTTTTCCAATACTGAAATATTGTCCTACATTTTCATAATCAGTTTAGATTACTATATACAAAACAGGTTAGTTATATCTACACAAATCTAAAATCTTTTCATTGAATTATGTCACTCAGGAGTTTAAAGATCAAAATATCTGTTGTGATAATGAAATATTCTGGTAATTAAATATGTTTGTGTCCAGTCATTTTTTTAACAGCCTTAACAGTAATTTTTTTGTGACATCCCAGCAATGATGCATATTTTGAGAAGCGTTTTGAGAGCAGGGCTTCAGATGGATCAGGTCTTTCTTAGTTTCTCATGGTGTTGTGTCATTCATCTCAAGATCCTGGGTCCAGCTCTGCATCAGCTCACATTCGTCCAGCAGACTAAGTAACTGCTCCTCAGTAAGGTCTGGTGACTCATTCTGCAGGAAGACACAGACATAATGTATGCATGATTTCAGACTGTAGGGTTAAAAGTATATAAAAACAAAAATATGTGCAGATGTGGGAGCACACAGAAACCCACCCTTTTTAACGACCAATCAGACACGTACGGTATACTTCTGGATGTAACAAGGTCATTGAACCTCTTATAAGTGACGACAGAATATTTTTCAGTTTAACTGCTGATATCTTCCTAACATTCTCCCTAAAGTTGTTTCTATTACGAACATCCTTCACTGGGCTTAAAACTCAGTTCTTGACAAATCCAGACAATGTGTTACTAATGCATGACCTGTGATAACTGCGGCAGTTCATAATAATATACTTCACTGCTGCTCCCCTGTGCCTAGTTGGAGGCTGTCCGGAAAAAAAACACTTCCAGTTGGATAAAACTGTTGTTTTTCTACTGATAAGTCAAACTCCTCACAGGCAGCCTTCTGGGAGTGCATGTGAGGTCAAGGAGAGAAGCTAGCCTTCTTAAACTAGGTTATGAGGAAAAGGTTTAAATAAGTGCCAATATTTATTCATGGGAGTAATGTTTTACCTGGCAAGGGCAAATGAAATGTCTAATTTAAAATGATTTGGCCATGTAAACTTTGAATTCCTTTATCCTAATAAGGTGAGACATGACAAATTTATTTATGCACGAGTCATTTTGGCGTGAGAGTACTTTGTTTAGTGAACTGCACCTCAACAGTCAATTTGATCAAATAATATCAACTCATTACTTTTCATGACATGAGCATTGTGCCGAAAACGTGTCCAGGAAAACCATCCCTTAAATCTCTGGGTTGAATAGTAATCATTGTCATTATTCTCTCAGCATGTGCATTCATGTTTCTAGCTGTCATTCCACACTGAAAAGAATGTCCCTGGCCTTAAAGAAGGGATGTCCTGATGCAGTTATTCTGTTCCTGATTCCTGACAGCGGGTTACAAGGCTGTATTCATTTATTCTTGTAGCTGTTTAGGGGTAGCGGAACAAGCTGTAAACGCAACACTATCATATTATCAATTTATAAAGTTAATATATAAAGTGTTAGCAAACACATACACTACCGTTCAAAAGTTTGGGGTCACCCAAACAATTTTGTGTTTTCCATGAAAAGTCACACTTATTCACCACCATACGTTGTGAAATGAATAGAAAATAGAGTCAAGA